>ML789125.1:163621-179582 GCA_009831015.1 Picea engelmannii | reverse complement strand
AAACTTGAAAACAATCAAGTCTTCAAAACCAGTGCTCTGATACCAACTTGATCTAAAATTGAAGAAGACTTGAAAAACTTGAATAATTATTGCAAGTGAAATGTTATGTGTTTAAAGCAACAGGATCAATTTGCAACACATAATTAAGGATTACTTATGCAAAATACACATAGACAGTAGCATAAAACATTGAACATCAGCACATAAACACAACAACTTGATAAAGGAGTTCACCCCTCTTCGGGCTACATCTCCTGGTCGAGCTTCCAATGGATCATTATTATTAAATTGCTCAAAGTGATCAAAAACATGCCTTACAATGCTCAAAATGACAAACCGACTGCTCCAATGGCTTCCCAGCGCCCCAAAACCCCTGTCTGGGCTCTTTTGGCACCTGAAACGGTCGAAAAATGAAGAAGATAGCCTCCTTGAAGTCTCCCTCTCCAACTTTGCTGTCTCTGGTTCTACAATTCGCACCCTTGCTCTCCAAACCTGGCTCACACGCTCATTTAAGCGTAAAGAACCCAGTCCCGTACGCAACCGCGCACCGATACAAACCGTAGGACGGTTAAGGGCGCGCCAGCCCCTAACCGCCTAGGCATCTGGGCACATGGCGCATGGAACCATAGGCTAGGCGCAAAAATAGTTTAACCGTTATAACTCCCGGGTGGTTAACCCACCGGTCAAACCATACATGCATTAACCAAAGGTTATAGCATTCTCGCACGCATGTTTTAAATACAATGGTAACATATATATATATATGCATTGCAATGTAATACATTGCAATACATATAATACAATATATATAATGCGCCAATGGTTCGGGTTTAACATATGCGGTCGTATTTATAATAATGTGTCCACGGGTCGGGGCTTAGCCCCGGCCCACCCCCCTTTCCAACTATTACAACATTTTAATTTAAATATATGTGCGTTGGAATATGAAACAAGGAACACGGTCGGCATAATGGTTAGCGCAAATTGTAAAGTCATATGTTTGTGGGAGGTCCGGGGGTCGAACCCCGTGGCCTCCATTAGTTTTACATAACCATTATAAGCCAACCAACGAGGGACACGTGGCACCCAAGCATTGGGCCACGTGTCCACATACTATTCGCTGCCAACGAGACACGTGTCAATACCTGATTTGCCAACAACCATCCAACCAACAATTGCCACATCATCAAACTGCCACGTCATCATGATGGTACGACCCTTCCACGTGGCCGTATGGACTGTACGGACAGGTACAGTCAGCATCCAAAATTTTGCCTGTTTGGCTTGGCGGACAGATCGCGATATCTCCTCCATACGGACTCCGTTTGCGAAAGTAAATATATCGCCGAAATCAGGAAGACGAGACGAACACAATGGCACTGTTTTCGTCGCATTCCGAGAACTTTGAAAATTGAGCAAAATTTGATCCCCTGATCATAGATCTAGTTGGGTATGAAAGATTCTCTCCAACTAGTTAGCTCCTAGTTTGGTGTGTGGTTGAGATATTTTATCAACTGGTTGTCAGTGTGACGAAGATAGTGTGTCTATATTGAGACAACATTGATATATTTATATGTGTATTATTACATTGATTTAATAGAGCGCTCAACACAAGTTTTGGTGTGTAATAATGTCTACTCTCTCATTTCCTTACATTCATGAGTGAGATTTGCATTGGGGTTCTCTTATTAATGACTAAGCAACATGAAAAAGGTCAGGGGATGTCGAATGAGCTTGAGTTTGAGTAGAATGAGAAGGAGTAAAAATTCCAAAGTGTGGGCAAGGTGACTGCATTAACATAGGCATTTCACTTCCCTATTGGAAACCTTGCATTAACTCCTTGTCCATGGATAGATATTCAGTGGAAGGACTACAAAATGAAAACTGATAGACTCCAGTGGGACAATGTTAACAGATCAAATTAGATGCTTTCAAAAACCTAATGGTAAAGTAAAACAATTTAGAATAAATATAATATTTTTATAAAAAGGACAAATGCTAAGCATCAACAAAATTATTTTTTGTCAAGTTCTTTGGGCAAGTGAAAGGGTTATAGTGTCCTGGAACTACATTCTTGTTCGGATTTTTCACTTTAGGCACCGCCTTGCCTCAACTACATGTATTGGACCAACCCACACCTACTACAACTAGAGTATGCCTCTTCACTTAAGGTCTTGCTCATAATTATGCCTTAAGTTACATGTTATTAGATTTGCAACTAAGTTTAATACATCAGAGTTCTCTAACAATATGCACACATCCAACTATTTCCTTAAATCATCCTAATTTTACTTTAACACTTAGCGAGTATTCATCAATACATATCCATCCACAACAACTCAAGGAATAGAAACATTCAACACGTATAAAGAGATCACAACTCAGAGTTATGGGCAACACCCAAGGTGGATGCCCTAACTTTATTAATGTGAAGCATGTTAGAATTGTACAACAAGGGATTTTGGCCAACTTCTTGTGACTCTATTACATATGTAAAAATAACTCAAGGCATAGTTGCCTACTTCCCAAAAAACTTGGACAATCAAACCCTTGAAGCATCATGGATCTACCCGTTGTAGTGTCCTTTCCTCACTTACCACAATCTTAGTCAAGCCCTACCATGCCTTAATACACTTGCCAAGTTGTTCAAATCCTTTGTGTAGATTTGCTAAGACTCATCAAGTGTCCAAGTCATTTTTTGTGCCAAAATACGAACTTAGCACATCGCAAAACTCCTTGTCCACTCTTTCCAATCACTTTTTGATTGACTCTTTTCAAATAATCAAATATGAATGACTTTGCACAATGGAGGTGTCTGTTAGAATATAATGGATGTGCTCGTTTTACCATCGAAAATATCACTATTGTCACCCAACCATAGGCCGAAGCCACCCTCCGAGCACCTTAACCTTGACATAGAATCATTCTGGAAAAAAACCCTAGGCTAGATAGCCAAACAAAGGGTAACACACCTTTCCCCAAGGATAACGCACCAAACAAGAGCTGATCAGATAGTCCAAACCATAACCATAGTCCAAGCCAAAACATAATCTGCTAGATGCAACAGCTGCAACGACAACTTCTCCTCCAAACTTGTGCACAAACTGGCTAACTGCAATGCGCACAAGTGAGCTCTGCAGTTCTGAGAATGCCTGCCAGAATGAAGACTGGCCTCTTGTATTTGTACTAATTCTGGCTAACTGCCTGGGCCGACTTCTCATTCTGGGTGCCTTTTTACTTAGTATATAATATTTCTTCTGATTGACTTCTTCTCTTGGAGGTTAATAACCTAATACAAATTATCCTCTTGAGATGACTTGTCTTTTAGGGTTATTAGCCAATTCATTAGGGTTTCTTCTTGCTTCCTGGAATATTCTATTCTCACCAGGTTTACACGTGGAGGTAAATACCTCCCACAACTACCATAATATCAACACTCCCTCCTAGCTAGGGAGGTATTACATGTAATGGTCTTGAGCACAAACATACCATTCACCCGGTAACATCAACATAGTTGTATAGACTATCTCATGACTAGATCATGAGCACCATCATCACCATCAGTGTCATCAGCTACATCATCTCTCAAAACCATACTCCATCTGAGTAATTAGACATGATGTTGGATAAGTCACTCACTCCACAGTGTGACACAAGAGCCATTCTTCTAATCCGAACATATGTCCTAGAAGAATAAATGTCCTGAACCATTTTCCATCTGGGAAATCTCTGTCCATTGATCATCCATCTAGCTGATAATCATTTCCAACACTGCTGATAGTCTTCAAGGCAATCATAACAATATCATTCAATAGAACACAACTGTGTCTATCCATAGTAGTACACAACTACAATCCAGTGGTACACTACCACACCAAATAGCACACATGTACTTGATTAGTGACGTATAGACACAAACAGTGGAACACATCCACCACAGTAGTATACATCTACTGTCTAGAGACATACAATCTTC
Source organism: Picea engelmannii (assembly GCA_009831015.1). Classification (NCBI taxonomy): domain Eukaryota; kingdom Viridiplantae; phylum Streptophyta; class Pinopsida; order Pinales; family Pinaceae; genus Picea; species Picea engelmannii. The sequence continues at coordinate 175,606 of ML789125.1, read as the reverse complement.
ATAACAATCATATGATATCAACCTGCACAGAAACAATGTTATGATATAAACTGAATCATCTGGTCCATTCTTCCACTCACATCTGTGAGATCTTGGAAGAGCATCTGCCCTCAGAAGGTAAAACATCAATGATGAGCTATCTGGACTATTCTTCTCAAGCAAGGAAGAATAACTGTTCTGATTTTTGAGCCTGGTCCATTCCCCACCCTGGGCCATTCCTCTGGCACTAAACAAAGTGCAACCTGGAGAGAATGAGTCTGCCCTAGGGAATGCTTGTCCCTGATTGTTGAACCTAGACCATTCCCCACCCTGGGACATTCCTTCGACACTAAACAAAGTGCAATCTGGAGAGAATGAATTTTCCCTAAGGAATGACTGTCCGGACCATTTCCTAAGGAAATGTCTGTCCTGCACCAACCTCCAAAATGGAACATTCTTTGAAACTTCTCACAACTGTGAGCTTCGAAAGAATGATTGTCCGATGAGGCGGGCCAATCTTCTTGAGTAACCCTCAGGAAGAGAGACTGCCCTGGACCATTCCCCATGTTAAACACAATGGGAAATCATTGTCTATGGTACATCAACAATCCATCGAACCATTTTCATTACAAAAATGACCGTTCGATCTGGACCATTTTCCGAACTGGAAAATGTCTGTCCGTCAGAAATTTCAAACCACTTTCCGAACTAGAAAGGAATTGCTCATCCTGGACCATTTTTTGAACTGAAAAATGTCTATCCATAAATCAATAACACATCAATGCTCCCTCCCAACTTGGGAGTCATCTCTTCCTTTTTCAATAGGGAAGTCGTCTCCACGAGCTCCATCTTGAGTACACAAAGTCTTTCATATTGGACAGAGGCTTTACCAAATGTCTGCTTATTTGCTCATTTGTGGAGATATATATTAGAGAACCACTTTCTCCTTTCTAGACTTCATCACAGAGAATGTAATGCTTGATCTCAAATGTACTTTGGTTTTTCTAGAACACTGGTTTTCTTTGAAGGCTTCATATAACTATGATCAATAAAGTATATCATTGTTGGATTCCTCTTTGGTTCCTGCTAGCTCACAACATCGTGGCAAGGGTCAAACTGGAACATATCCATGAGATCTTTGTCATGGATTGACAATCCATCATCCTGATCTTCTGAGTAATCATTCTGATACAATATCTCTGTTATAGAAAATCTTCACCATGCTTCTACTGTGCATTGGAGGTTCTCCACCAAGCTATATTCTTCCATCTACATACAAGGGTCTCTTTCTGGTATGCCTCAAAGCCTTGAGGTTTCTATTCATACACTCTTTGTTCAATTGCTCCGGAGAACAGTCTTTGCATTCATCTGATGTAGAACTCCAACCCATGGATATTGCGGATGATGATAGAGGTATGTCCGGTTTATTGGAACAAGTAATCATCATAGTATTCTCCCTCCATCTGGGAGAACCTCTAGTTCTGGATCTTGCAATGCTTGCATTCATATACATTGTTCTTCATCACAACTTTCAGTTCCTTTGCTTGATTGATTTTAGCGAGTTCATATCAGGCTGGTAATTTTGTGATTCTTGATACAATGACTAGTTGTTCTGGCTTCTCTTTCTTTCTTGGAATCTTCATGTTCTTCCTCATGTTTTTCTTTAGCTCTTGGGTCCATGGAGTTTCTTATAGATTCCATGCCCTAAAGATTCAACTTCTTCCTTTCATCATAGGATCATAGGATTAGCTCCCTCCTAATCCTTGCTTCATGTATGAGTGCATGTTTTTCTTTTGGAAATATATAATCGGCTCCCTCCATCTAACAGAGTCCATGCTTCCATCTGCATCCTTATTGTCTTCTGCAAAGTGTCATAAGTCTTTCTCCAATTTCCTCTTGATTGCTGACTTCTTTCTGTCTTTGCTTCTTCTAAGTTTCTTCAGGATTGATTCTGATTTCAGCTTATCTTGTAATAACTTCCACATATTTGTTTGATGTATTTCATCCTTTCATGTGTATTATCTGACTTGTATAATGATAACAATCCTTATCTTGTTGTTCTTCCATAGTTATAGTTCTTCTTGGAACATATTATCTTCTAAGAGATAGATATACAAGATATGTACAAAGACTATGCAAACAAGATATGTACAAGAACTAAGAAGAGTATTGTTACCTTGTCTTTGGAGGAAGAAGTTTGTTTCATCCTGCTTAGTCTTCTTTGAGGGTTCCTTTTCTTCGACAACTGATGCTTCGTGTGTCTCCTTCCTTTAGCTTGGGACAATGATTCTTGTAGTGACCATATTTTTGATAGTTGAAGCATTATATTTCTGACATATATTTCTCTTGATTTGGCTTCTTCCTTGAGCTGAACTTCCTCCTGTTCCTGAAATTATTGAATCTTGCTGTGAAGGCTTGATCATCGTATTTCTTTTGGGGTTTTTCTTTTTCACTAATCCTTGATTCTTCTTGTGCACAACAAGTCCAAAGTTCTTCAAATGTAGGATACTCCTTCCTTGTGTTCATGCTTGCGACAAATGCGTCCCATGTCTTGGGAAGACCATTGAGTACTATGTTTACCAATTCCTTCTCTGAAATGATCTCTTCAATAGCTTGTAGTTGATCTCTTAACTGAGAGATCCTCACAAAGTATGATGTTATGCTACCATCATCATTCTTCTTCATGTCACATAGCTCATTCTTCAGACTCATTACTTGTCCAATGTTTCTAACTAAGAAGAGGTTTGTTAGGGCATCATACATCTTCTTTGATGAGTCAAGATGGGAGATGTAGGGTATCAAGTGGTATTTTATAGAGTCCACTATGATACTCATGGAATTTATGTCACCATATTTGAACTTTTCCATAACTGCAACGTTTTGCAGTTCTTTTTCTTTTCCTTCTTCAAACTCTGGTTTCACGATCTTTCCTTTCACGATATCCAACACTTTATTCTTGGCAAGGATGAGGTCAATCCTTGTCTTCCACGATGTGAAGTTATAAGCTCCATATAACTTGTTTTATGACTTCATGGAGTAGGTCATGTCTTCTTTGACTTGGTCAACCCTAGATTTGACCAAAAAATCAAACTTGACATCTTGGTTTGCTGAGAGTACCAGGAGATGCACTAGAATAGGGCACACTGGTCTATCCAAAAATTAGGTCAATCCCTTCACTTAAGGTGCCTCAACGAGAGGATTAGGGTTTCTGCAACTGCACCTGCTAGTAACCCTAGCAACAATGCTTTGGTGATTGCTCTTGCTAGAAACCCTAGAGACAGTTCTTCAATGAGCTTAATATCCTTATGGCTATGCTTCCTTCAAGCAGTTAGACTAAATGAAGGAGGTGCGGGCCCATAACATGTTAGAATATAATGGATGTGCTCATTTTACCATCGACAATATCACTATTGTCACCCAACCATAGGCCGAAGCCACCCTCCGAGAACCTTAACCTTGACAAAGAATCATTCCGGAAGCAAACCCTAGGCTATATAGCCAAACAAGGGGTAACACACCTTTCCCCAAGGATAGTGCACCAAACAAGAGCTGATCAGATAGTCCAAACCATAACCAAGATATAGTCCAAGCTAAAATGAAATTTGCTAGCTGCAACAACTACAACGAAAGCTTCTCCTCCAAACTTGTGCACAAATTGGCTAACCGCAGTGCGCACAAGTGAGCTCTGTAGTTCTGAGAATGCCTGCCAGAATGAAGACTGGCCTCCTGTATTTGTACTAATTCTGGCTAACTACCTGGGCCGACTTCTCATTCTGGGTGCCTATTTACTTAGTATATAATATTTCTTCTGACCGACTTCTTCTCTTGGAGGCTAATAAACTAAATAAAAATTATCCTCTTGAGTCGACTTGTCTTCTAGGGTTATTAGCCAACTCATTAGGGTTTCTTATTGCTTCTTGGAATATTCTATTCTCGTCAGGTTTACACGTGGAGGTAAATACCTCCCGCAGCTACCATAATATCAACAATGTCCTCTTTATATAGTGGAAGAAGCCTAGTCATTTCCTTATTCTAAGATACCTTGTACCCTACTCTATGCCCAAGTGGATGTTGGGTATGTGTTATATTCTTTGCATGAGTAGCAGTGTCTGCACTAGGAATGCAAGGGGGGCCGTGCAGGGGTTCGGGGGCATCGCCCCCAAATTTTTTTTTGGCCTCGGGAAACGTGTCACATATTTAGGTGGATTTTCGGCACATGGTTTTTTTTGCCGATGGTTTTCTATTTCCGGTTAAGGAATTAGGGTTGTGGACTAATCCAGGTCATTGGGTTAGGGTTTTGGATTCTGCTGGCTCCTATATGTATATTGTATTGTAAAAAATGTATCACTATGAATGAATATAGAATATGATGGTTTTCCCGGTTTGGGTTTCTAGGGGAAAAATCTCTGTGTAATGTTTGTATTTGCCATTGTATATTTTCTGTTCTTTTACTAAAAATATGTTTGCAATAAATATTGTACAAGGTTAGAATCTATAGTGGACCCAAATGTGCAATCTACTCCACTTTGTTTGCCAAGTCTTGGAACGTTTAGTGCCTTGAGTCTGCATGTCCAATAGATCATGCATTGATGCCCAAGGTGTTCCAAAGTCTTTTGTGCTCTATAACCAAAACCTTCCCACTTAAAAAACATCCAATGTACTCCTTTCTCTTCCTTGTGCCTCATGTCATGCTAATCATCCATCCATCCATCCAACTTGCAATGTGCACCTCAATGTCTAGGTACTCATGTATGCATATTAAGGCATTGCACCCACAAGTCAAGGCGCTTCTTCACAATGCACCCATGAATCAAGGAATGTTTTTCATCCAACCCAACATATGACTTCTATATGAAGCCCTAAACAACAACTCTTATCTTGCTACCATACTTAGCCAAACTTCTTTTCTATCTCTTTGGTACTTAAGCACTCCTTGCCATCCCACAAGACTTCCCAAGGCATGCTCATCTAGCCTAGAAACTTGTCATCTCAACCAACCAAAGCCTGCCAATTCCCATCTCAATGAATGGGTGATAATTCCCATTACGAGCTCCAAGGAAAGGGCCTTACATCCTTCCACACTTAAACTTGTTTCCATCCTCGATAATGTATCCAAGAAACACTATTATTCTCCAAAGTTTGCCACCCAAATTGTCACATCCATTCTTGGTCGAATCCTTCAACCAATTTGCAATGCCACTACTAGAATCACCATGCAACTACCCACTGTTTGAGTTGCCTTTTAAATAAAGTTCTTTTACCCAATTTTTTCACACATTGCTTCATGGATGCCAATACTACCGACAATGCTACCATTGCAACTCAACATTCATAGAGAAGGTCACACCATTGTCCAATTTTGTTGTTTCTACAACTCAAAGGTCCAACGTTGCACTTCTCAAACTTACTATTTCATTAATGCTTTGACCAATATGTGATGCTTCTATACACTAAGCTTCCCCATGATTTGAGCTAGTTGCGTGATTAGTCCAACTGTCATTCCCAAACAATGAGAATGCACTTATTCATGCCCAAAACAATATATTCCATCCACACTTCAATGTATTGTACAACTTTGTCGAACAAAGGAAAAAATGTCAAGTCACTTCTTTCAAATTAATGAACTTTCCAAGACACCAATTCCATGGCACCTTCATTCCCATTGTCCCACTTATTGGACAACATGCCACCTAGAACAACCTTAATGTGAAGAAAATGATGTCCAACATGCACCACTACCACTACAAGTTTCCATTAAAGAAAGTTTGAGGTATAAATGGGCCTCCTAAGGAAAATAATAAAATAATGGGTAAAATAATAAAATAAGAGTTATGGATTTTCAAGGGGGAAGAAAGAAAACTACCTTGTTTTACTTATATCCCTATAGTTTTACTCAAATTTCAAGTGTATGTACTTGTTGGATGAAATTTTCTTATCTCCTTATAAGTTTACTCAAATTTCAAGTGTAGGTACTTGTTGGATGCAAGATTTTCCTATAAAGATATAACCTATAAGGACATAACTTGAAATTTGAGTAAACCTATAAGGATATAAGTTAACACTCCTCATATAATGAATGCCTACACTTGACATTTGAGTAAACCTATAAGGAGATAAGTTGATTATATCCAATGAGAGCCCACACTTGAAATTTGAACGAACCTATAAGGACATAAGTCAGAAATATGATGGAAAAATAGTTTTTTTTTCTTTCCCTCCAAAACTATTTACCCTTATGGTTGACATCATCATCTTGAATTCTATTGGTTCTTTTAAAGTTGATGTCGATAAGTTCACATTTTTTGTTTTGAGGCCCACTTTTTACCTCATTATTTCTATAATGATTCTCCTAGTAAAGAAAAGTTCCTTTTGTTTCAAACTCTTTAGTGAGATCCTCATACTCATGCCTTTTGCCTAAATATATGGCCATGGCCTCAAAATCATCCTTCTCCTTATGTCATATTCCATTATCTTTCTAAGAGTCATGATTTGCAATTTCTTCTAGTGAGTATGGTGGCCACTAGTAATCTTCACCAAAAACTACCTTACAACACTTTGTGCACTGCCAAGCCATGCTTTTCAAACTTTCACCTTCATTGAATTTTGTCGAATCATGCATTGCCTCTATAGTGACCACATGATCCTCTACCCCCTTTGCCTTCTTTTTTCTCTTATTGTCTTGCCTCTTAGCGATTTGGCTCAATGATTTCTTTTGAAAAAATGGTTGAATCTCTTCAAAAACCTCTAAGATTGTCATCTCCAAGTCCTGAAACCCATCTGAAGTAATTTCAATAGTTCCCTCAACTTGTTGGCCTTCACCATGTTAAAGTGTTCCTACCAATGGATCAAATTATCCAACCCTAACTACAATTGATCCAACATCTTACAGCTTAGAGTCTTGATGTATGAATGCCTCATTGCACTACTTAGACCTAATAACTAGGTTGTTTTCCAATAAAAAGTTGACATACATTTGAATTTTGTTCTTTAGTGCACCATTCATAGTGTCATAGGATGCACTTTAACGAGTGTCTTTTCCATGAAATCCTGCAATTGTTGTTGGTGCTAGTTTCATCTTGACTCCAACATCTTGTCTCTAGTTCACCAAAGTGCGCAATCGATCAACATTTTCTAAGGTTATCTTTTCCAAAGTCTCTGTTATGGCCAACCTTCTCTTTGAGTGGACAACATTGTGTTGAACACCCAAGGTTCCTTTTCTCAAAACCAACTCTTCTTGATACTATGTGACGACACAAGGCCTGTCTACAAGCTCACTAGCTTCCTCAATCAAATTCATGGTTGGGATTCTTGGCACCCTCCCCAACTTCCTTCTAGTCATCATAGGTACACCACACGTCTTGGTCCCATCTAATAAAATCAAATAGTTCTCATGGTGCATGGGAACTATTTTGGAAAGTTTGAGAAAGTCTTATCCCAAGATGATTGTATGGTCATCCAATGTAACCATTGTTAAGTCTAAATTTCCAAACCATTCCCCGACATTCATATGTGTAAAATGAACTACTCCCATTGCTAGCTTCGCTTTCGAGTTCACCACCTTGAACATGTCCATGTTTCTCTCAAGATTATGATGACATGTTGTAGTAGCTTGCTCACTTACAAAGATGTGGGTTGCACTAGTGTCTAATAGGGCTTCCATATTCAACCCAATCACGATTGTGTTCACAAAAAAAAGGTTCATTCTTGCCTTCACCTTGCAAATCATATTCTTGATTTCTTCTCATGAACTTTCCCAAACCTATTTTCAAGGCACCCAAAACCTCCAACTCCACCTTTGAATTATGAGTGCATAGACTTCTTACTGTTGGATAGTTGGTTGTCATTGATGTCAACCCTTGCCAACCCTAGAATAAGCCCCGAAGCAAGTTTGGAAGCATCTATAAGTGATGGGTGTATTTGAATAAATCTCCAAAGTGGTCCCTTTAAGGCATAGCTTTAAGAATGGTCCTCACGGAAAGACACTTTGAAGAAGTCTACAAGAAGCCCATAAATGTGGTCATGAAGCCCAAAGTTGTTTGAGAAAAAAATAGGATGATGGACTTTACTAATGCATTCAAAACTCTCATAAATGGATAGTCCTTGTCATGTCATTTCCAACAGTATGTGGTACACAACGTGGTTCCTCACAGTTGAGGAGATATTCCCTCTTGAAGCTGGAAGCCCTGAAGTATGGACAAGAAGCCCTAAACAATTGTAACAAGAAGTGACAAGTGGGCCCCAAATTAATTAAAAGAAGAAATATTGTTGCAAACAAGAAGTTACAAGTTGACCCCATTGCAATGAATATTAAAATAAATATTAAGGATATTGTTGGTAAAGTCAGCCCCAATGGAATATTCATTAAAAATTATTTTGAATTTTATTTGGGTGAAGTCGACCCTAAAAAGAGGGTGCCAGATATAGTATAAATAAGACACCTAGAAATTCATTTGTCACATCAACTCAAGTTGTTTTTTATCTGAGGTAGCCAAGTATATCTAAGGCAAACTTTAGAGGGAATATGAAGTGAAGAAGGGCGAAATTCCAAGGAGGATGAAGTCTTGTGATGATGTGTTCCAAGGTATGCTATTTAAAGGTCATCTTACCATTTAGGCTATAACTTTTTTTTATAGAATGCTTCAGATAACTAAACTTGGATTCTGTTGAGAAGACATATTAGGGTATCTATGGTAAAAATTTAAGCATCTGGGTCATTGTAGTTTTGGAGATACACTCTATGGAAAATAGAGTTTTTGACTAGTCCTAGAACTAGTCTCAAATAAGTGTTCTGAGAAAAACAATCATAACTTCTTCATAGAGTATCTAAATTTTGTGAGACAAATTTCATTGGAAATAGTACAGTCTGTAGTATGTTGTGTGTGAGTTTCGGAACCACATATCAAATATTCAATGCGTGGCATGCTCTACAAGTTCACTCTTTTGAATAGTTCAGAATTCAACAAGGTCTTCCATTTTTTCTATAACTCCTTTTCAGGGATGATTCAAGGAGTGAAACTTGGAGGAATTTTAGAGAAGATATGGAAGAATAGTGGGTACAAGTTTTAGAACTTTTTTAATTATAGGTATGGAGTTATGGTTGTTGAAAGTTAGGGTTTTTGACTAATCCAAAAACTGGTCTCGCGAGACTGAGGTAGAGTTTGATGAAGATGCTATTCTCTTGTTGCTGAAGTTGAGAAAGGTCTGCAGGTCTGTGATCACATACATCAGGTTTATACATGACTAAAGGTATGCTTTCTATGTGTTATATTTTCATGGTTATGATATATGCTTAAAGCATATCTTGGGTGGTTTGGCACATGCTTAAGACTGGTATATGGTATATGGTATATGCTTATGGTTGTTGAAAGTTAGGGTTTTTGACTAATCCAAAAACTGGTCTCGCGAGACTGAGGTAAAGTTTGATGAAGATGCTCTTCTCTTGTTGTTGAAGTTGAGAAAGGTCTGCAGGTGTGTGATCACATACATCAGGTTTATACATGACTAAAGGTATGCTTTCTATGTGTTCTATTTTCATGGTTATGGTATATGCTTAAAGCATATCTTGGGTGGTTTGGAAAATGCTTAAGACATGCTTTTGGCATATGGTTTGAGGATCATCTTGGATATTGGACACATAGTTTGAGATGTACTTTGGTATAGGTTTACATGTTTGAGGCACATATTGGTACATGGTTTATGGATGTTATGGTACATATCTTAGTACATAGTTGATGGATGTTATGGTACATGATTTAGTACATGTTTGTTGGATGTTATGACACATGGTTTATGGATATGGAACATGCTTGTTACATGGATGCTATGGCACACATGTCTTATCATATGATTTGATGCACACCTTTGTGATGGTGTTGGTGTATGATTTATGAGAATGGATCTAGTATTATTGATGATGAAGTATCAATATCAGTGACAGGGACAGTGACAGGTTGGATGATGATAGTGACATATTGATTATTAGAGAAAATGGTTATTAGGGACAATGATTATCAGGGACAATGATTATTGGTGACAAGTTGATTATTAGTGACATATTGATTATCAGTGACAGTGTCAGTGATAGGTTGAGTCTACAATTATATTTTAGGGTGTAAGGAAGGGGCAAGGAAAGGGGGTCGTATCCTCCTTCTAGTTGGAGCTGGATAATACGAGGAGTTGGAGCTTCCTTCAGGTTGGAGCCTATAAATCAGGGGGTTGGATCTAGAGAATTTAGGGAGTTGGATCTTCCTTCGGGTTGGAGCCTATAAATAAAGGGTTGGAGCATCCTTATAGTTGGTGCTGGAGAATTTGGAAGTTGGTGCTTCTTATGAGTGTAATCTTTTATATATAAGAATTTTTTTTGTGGTTTTCTCCCGTTTGGGTTTCCACGTAAAATACTGGTGTACTATGTATCTGTGTATGACATGATGTATTGTTTGTGGATATATGTTTAAGATATGTTAAATGCAATCATAAGTGAATGGAATCATTTATAAGTTAATGTTGTGATTGAAATTGGTAAAAAGTGCTCAATACTAATTCACCCCCCCTCTCAGTATTGGTGAATATTCCAACACTTACAATGCTTCCAACTTCTTCTTCAAAGATAATCTATGGAAACATGGTTATCATAACAAAGGAAATAAGCAACACTCTTACCTCTACACTTAAGCAATTTATGTTGCTTCCTTGTTGTTATGTTTCCATTGTCTTGGGCATCCTTCCCCTTGAACGATCCTAACCGAGGTTGCAACTTTGCCTTTCTTGGATTGTTATAGATTGAAACCTTTGAGCCAACCAAATTATTTAAGACTTAATTTTACCCTATGCCAACAAGCACCTATTCCAAGTCCATGACAACAAGCACCTATTCCAAGAAGCCTTCCTTCACCCAAAGTTCTAATGCAACTTTTCCACTATTGCATTTCATTGTGGATATATTTCAATACCATTGAAAGGAAAGTCTTCCATAAGATACACTTGGTTTGTGTAGTCCTAAAAACATAAAGACTTACCAATTTTGTGTGGAATAATATGTCCAAGTTGCCTACTACACCAAGGCACAATTTTTCTCTAGTCAACTACATTGTCTTCAAGTCACCCTTGCACCCACCTGCCAAACTTTTCCTAGAACCTTTTGTTTGTTCCAAGCCTGCCAAGATGTGGTGAAGAGCACCCAAACCATTTTGAAAATGAATTTTTCCATTCCACACAATTTTTTCCTTTTGAAACGTGGTGAAGAGAACCCAAATTAGCTTTGATACCACCTATATGCACAAACCTACAACCATGCCCAAAATGTTTCACTTTCGACACCCTGGGTCATGTGTCACTACCTTATCTTAGCCGCAGGGGTTGGGCCAACTTGTGCCTACTACAATTAGAATATATCCTTTTTCACTTAAGTTCTTTCCCATAACTATGCATTAATCTAGAGGTTGTTAGATATGTGATTAAGTTGGATACGACCAAGTTCTCTAACAATAGGGACATGCCCAACCATGGCCTTAAAACATCCTAGCTCTACTTTAACACTTAGTCAATATTAATCAATACTCAACCAACTCCAACAATGCAATGAACAATAACATTCATCAATTATAAAGAGTGCACAACGCAAAATTATGATCAACACTAAAGGCACATGCCTTAACATTATTAATATTAAGAATGTTACGAGGATACAAGGGATTTCAAAAACCTCCCTATGAATATGTTACAAATGTACAAATGACTCAAGGAACCATTTCCTATTGCCAAAAATACTTGCACAATCCAACCCCTGAAGTGTAATACCCCTAAGCTGAACCCCAATTGTAAATGAAAATGTAAATGTACACATAGGATGGTGAGCCATTGGCACCAAGTTTTGGTTCAATTTTGCGTGCACCTGAGTAGTGCGTGAGGATTGTTTTCCAAAGAAAGAGTGTGCACATTCCATAGTGTTGCACGCACCTGCGTAAGTGTAAGAGGATTACCATGAAGTGCACATCAGACTGAGTGATA
>ML789125.1:152782-163463 GCA_009831015.1 Picea engelmannii | reverse complement strand
TATATATATATATATATATATATATATATATTTGAGGCCGACGAGCATGTGTGGTTATTGGGCTAGTGAGCCAGGATGCAAAAAGGATAGTGCGCCTATCCTTGTCAAATGAAATCACACTCAAATTATTAATGAAACCACATCATTGTGTGTAGAACAATAAGACAAAAAGAGATGGGGGGTTAAACACCATCGAAAAGGGAAAAGGGGGGGCTTAATCCCAAGGAAATATTTTATTAATATTTCTGGAAAGTATAATTTATGGATATTTATTTATCTTAAGTTCCCGAGGGATGGGAACGAGTCACCAAGTGGCTAAAGATAATTCTGAAGGTGACAAGTGTCCAGTTATGACCATGCAAATATATGGTTGAACCTTAGTGTATTTTGGGGGGCTTCGCTAATTTATTTGAGGGGTCGGACCATCTGAATGGGGGACGACCATTACCTTACCTGTATATATAAACTTGGAAAGGGTTTTCCATCAAGTAACCAAAGTTTTTTTATGGAAGAGGAGGGTTGTCAGGCATGCGAGCATTCTCTCTAGGTGAGATATTTGTTGTCGAAGAGGCAGGTTGTTAGGCACGTGAAAATTCTCTCCATGTGACAGATTTGTTGTCAAAGAGGCAGGTTGTCAGGCTTGTGAGAATTATATCCAAGTGAGAGATTTGTTGTTGAAGAGGCGGGTTTTCAGGCCCGTGAGCATTCTCTCCAAGTGAGAGATTTGTTAGGAATTGTTTCCTAGTGTGTTAGGAATTAGTTATAGGGATTTGAGAATTCATGTCTGGCCTGTTGCTGAAGACTTGGAAGGGAAGTAGGGAAGCTGAGTGGTTGTTGAGAAAAGAAGGGGCACACTCCCTGGGCTAGGAAAAGCATGTGGAGAATGAGAGACTGTAGGCTAGTTGCAGTAGTTGGGAAACTTGGGCTGAGCAATTTTGTTGATTATCAGACCTTATCTTGGCATTATGAATCCTTTTCCCCTGGTGGAGTTTAATCCCCAGGTGGGGGGTGACCTGTTGTTGAAATTTTATGAGCAATAGAGTCCATGGATGGGAGGAATGTCTGAGCTCTACGCACAGTTGGTGACTCTTTATAAAAGATAAGTGTCCTTTATGTGCTTGTCTAATTTACTATGTGCTTATTTACCTATGTTTGATATGGGTTTATTTCCTGTATGATGTTGCATATGGTCAATTGTCATTATTCTGTATAATTTTGATTTCACATATAAAGCGTGATGTTGTTATTCAATATTTTTTGTCACACATGCAGAGTATGCCAATTATTAAGTACTCACGTTAGTTAATTTTGTAATAATGGTCATGATTTTCTGAGGCAGGGCTAGAATTATCATGCACGCAAGAGGATGGGTTCGTTGTGTCCACGAGAAAGCAATCTATGCACAAGGAGAACAAAATTTGCGTGAGGCACTAGAATGGTAGCGTGCACAGTGGTAATCATGTGTTCAGAGTGGTTATAAGCACAATAATATTTGTGTGCTTTGAATGATTGTGTGCACAATTGTATTATGTGTTAATTCTACTATTATAACTAGTGTATGAAGAGGAAAATTTGTGTGACATGATCTAGCTTGGGATCATGCGCATTACCTCACGTATTTCTGCACAGATTAACATTATAGTGTAGAATTTGCGCACTAGATTTTTGGAGTGGAATTGCTCAACAGTAAGATGGGGATGTTACAAAGTGATATCAGAGCATTTTGTTAGTGTTGGTAACAGGGAACGTTACATATTGGTATCAGAGTTCCAGTTTCAAAAATGAGCCTGCATGGGCCGAGTATCTACTTATGGTAAAAATTCAGACTGGTAAGTGGATGAATTTGGAATTACAATGTGGCCATGGTGCACATAAAATAAGAATGCACAAGTGTGAGCACTAATTTTTGACATTGCGGAATGTGGTACTGGAATTGCGCAGGAAACAATGGTGCACGAGCGTGCACACTAAATTTGGGGTTGCATGAATAAAAACTAGTGGTGCATGCTTAATAATGATACATAGTGTATATGTTAAATATTGACATCACACATTAGTATGTGTTGAATACCAGTGCATGCACGAGATTTCGAAGGAAGAAATAAAGAGTAAAAGTGTATTTGGGTGAATTCCAAATGACCATAATTTATTGCACAAGACTGGGAATTTCACAAGGGAGCGGTTGATGGGAAATTTTTGGACAGAGGAGTTCAATTGTTCACCTAGAAATTTTGAATTGGGATGTTAAAATCATCCAATAAATCGGAAGAAAAGATTCTAACAAAATTGTGCAGAGTTTTCGTGAAGTTGTTGCATGAATTTGTCTAACAAATATAATTGCCTGCACATTTTGTATAATTAACAACAATTAGATCAGGACAAAATCAACACAAAGAGTCAAAATCATGGAAGATGCACATAAAAATTATATCCATGATGATGCATTCGAGGGTTTGTATATCGGTATGGGTATTGATAGTACATAATCCAATGAGCATAGAGAAGACAAGGAGGAGTGCATACAATTGGTAGAAACCATAAAGGGACTGAAAAAAGATGTCCAAAGCTATAAAGTTGATAATGAGAGGCTTATGAAAGCTAAGAAGAAGTAAGATAGCTTCAATATCAAGTTGATGCAAAGCTTGGAAAAAATATAAAAGAAAATGGATAAGGAGATAGAGTCAAACAAGTCAAGAAGTCGCAGGTCTCATGATGAGAAAAGAAAAAAAAGAAGTGTTGATAGGAATCATCACCACTCAACAAAACATTCATTTAGGAAAACGCGCAGTAGCTCAAGTCCATCTCCTTTTAGAAAACATAAGAGAAGGACTAGGGTGGACGAGCTACATGGGTAAATGAATAATATCACGCCTCTTACCTTTGATGGTGAGCACAAGAAGGATGAAGATGCAGAGACTTGGCTGTTGGGCATGAGGAAGTACTTCCAATTGCATAATTACTCTACACAGAAAGAAGGAAGAATTTCCATCTATTAGATAAAGGGAAAAATATCAATGTGGTGGGATTAGTTCATGCAAGCACAACACATTGATGAGAAGAAGGTTACTTGGAGAGAGTTTAAAAGGTATTTAAAAAAGTAATACTTAACCAAGTGATATTGTGACAAGAAAATGAATGAGTTCTTTGAACTAAAGCTTGGGGGTATGACAATAAATGAGTATGAAATGAGATTCTTAGAGTTTCTGAAATATGTTGTATTCATCAAGGACGAGCAAGTTAAAATTCATAGGTACCTGAGTGGGATGCCAAAATTTATCAGTGACAAGATACAATATGATGACCCCAATACATTGGAGGAAACCATAAGGTGAGCTAAATGTATCTATGATCCACAAAGGGGAAGAGTGACTTTCCAAAAGGATTGGGAACACAAGAAGAAAATCAAGATGGAACATAGGAAGAAGGGGACTAAGCCACCATTTTTGAGAAATACTTCTCAAGGATAGCCAACTCCTAACGAGTCCAAAATGACAGAGGCAATGGGGCAAAGACCAAGGCAACCACCTATTCAATGTTGAGGTTGTGGGGAGACCAAATGTACATAAATTTCCCTCACAGAGGTGAAAAATTGAGGTTTGTTCACAATGTACAACAAGCTATGACAGTTGAAGGCATGGGCATAAATGTACCAAGGATCTACGCAGGCCTGGATAACAAGCAAGCTAAGTTTCATTCGTGCATGATTGAAGTGGAAGGTAAGATTAATGACCAACCCATTTCTATTTTAATTGATTCGAGAGCTAGTGATATTTATCTAGATCCTAAGATGGTGGAAAGATTCTAATTTCCAAGAAACAAGTTTGGAAAACCTTGGTTGGTGCAATTAGCTATAGGGGAAAAAAGGAAAATTAATGAGATGGTTAAGACATGTCCAATGGACATGAATGGGATGAGAAAAATATAAGATTTCAATATCATACCTTTGGTCTCTTATGATTTCCTCATTGGTATGGATTGGTTGGACCAACATCATGCTGCTCTAGACTATTACAATAAGGAATTTACTTGCTTGGATGAGGAAGGGAACTTAAGTGTTGTTCAAGGCATTCCAAGAGTTGTAACTATCAGAGAAGTTTCATCCTTGCAATTGAAGAAAAGCTAAAGAAAAGGATGTCAAGTATTTGCAGCGCACATGGAAGAGGCACCTAAGGATAAAGTGCCAACAGTTGAAGACTACACAATACTAAAATAATTTGAAATTGTCTTTAAATAAATACTGGGGTTGCCACCGAAAAGGGATATTGATTTATCTATAAATATGATTCCTGGAGTAACCCCCGTATCCAAGACTCCTTATAGGATGAGTACACCAGAGATGAAGGAATTGCATATGTAACTTGAAGAGCTTCTGAAGAAGGGGTAAATACACTCAAGTGTGTCACCTTGGGGTGCCCCCTTATTGTTTGTAAAGAATAAGGATGGTACATTGATTCTTTGTATTGACTTCAGACAATTGAACAAAGTAACATTAAAGAACAAGTATCCTTTGCCAAGGATAGATGACCTCTTTGACTAGCTGAGGGGCATGTAGATATTTCAAATATTGATCTTATAAATGGATATCACCAAGTGAGAGTTAAAGAACAAGACATCAACAAGACTACTTTCAGAATGAGGTATGGATATTATGAATTCACTGTGGTGCCATTTGGATTGTCAAATGCACCAACTATCTTCATGTGTTTAATAAATGGTATTTTCAGTGAATACTTAAATAAGTTTGTCATTATATTTTTGGATGAAATACATATTTACTCAAAGTCTAAATAAGAACACGAGAAACACTTGAGGATGGTGTTGCAAGTATTAAGAAAACATCAGCTGTATTCAAAATTGAGAAAGTGCTCATTCTACCAGAGGGAGATTTATTACTTGGGTCATATCATTTTAGAGGAAGGGATAGTTGTGTACTCGGAGAAGATAAAAGCCATTGAAGGATGGCCAACACCAAGGAATGTCGTAGAGGTAAGATCCTTCATGGGACTTGCATGTTACTATAGAATATTCTTTGAGGGATTCTCAAATATTTCATATACAATTACATTCTTGCAAAAGAAAGGTGTGTGATTTGAATGGACTCTAGATTGTGTAAGAAGTTTTCAACACTTGAAGATTTTGTTGACAAGTGCATCAATTTTGAGAATTGTTGATCCTAATGAAGACTTTGTTGTGTGCACGGATGCATGCAAGGAAGGGCTTGCTGGAGTTCTTAGTCATAATGGACATGTGGTGTGCTACAAATCAAGAAAATTAAAAGAACATGAAATAAATTATGCTACTCATGATTTGAAATTGGAAGCCATAGTTAGTGCCTTGAATATGTGGAGGCACTACCTCATGGGAATAATATTTGAGTTGAGGACAAACCACATTGGTCCGAAATATTAGTTTGGTTAACCAACTCTAAATGCCAGACAAAGAAAGTGGTTAGAATTCCTTAGTGAGTATGACTTTGATATCAAGAATATAAAAGGAAAAGAGAACATGGTGGTTGACACACTCAACAAGAGGGTGCAAGAGATGCATGCTACAACTATTAGCATGTACAAATAATATTTTAGTGATATAATTTTAAATGTTTCCAAATCAAATCAACGCTATGTAGACATAAAGGAAAATTTACAACAAGGTAAATTGCAACAAAAATTTGAAGGTTATGAACTAAAAGAGGATGGAATCATCATGTATAAGCGCATAGTTTATGTGCCAAATGATCAGGAGTTGAAAAATCTATTATTTTAAGATATGCACAAAGTTCCTTATGTTAGGCACATAGTCTACCAGAAGACAATTGCAACGGTAAAAAAACAACACTATTGGTCAGGGATGAAAAAGGTGGTTGCTGATTTTGTTGCTAGATGCCTTGAATGTCAAAAGGTAAAGGATGATCACAAACACCTAGCTAGTTTTCTATAGCCTTTGTCAATTCTTGAGTGGAAGTGGGAAGTTGTAACCATGGATTTCATTACTAATCTACCCAAAATAACCAAGAAGCATGATTCTAGTATGGTAGTGGTGGACAAGCTTACTAAAGTTGCCCATTTTATTCTAGTGAAGTCAACTCACAAGGCAACCAACATTGTTGATATATACATAAGAGAAATTTATAGGCTTCATGGTGTACCTAAGACAATTGTGTTTGACAGAGATCCCAAGTTCACATCAAATTTTTGGAAAGGGTTATTCAAAGGATTCAGGACAAATCTAAACTTTAGCACATCATATCACTCTGAGTCAGATGGACAAACAAAGAGAGTAAATAAGGTGATTGAAGATATGCTCAAGATTTATGTGATGGATAAACCATTAAAATGGGAATACTACCTACATTTGGTATAGTTTGCTTACAACAATGGGTATCAAACATATTTAAAGATGAGCCCATTTGAGGCACTTTATGGTAGAAAGTGCAACACACCAATGAGTTGGGACAACCCAACAAACTGCATAGTGAATGGGGTATATTTGCTAAGGGAAATGGAAGAGAAAATGGTAAAAATAAGGAAAAATTTAAAGGCTACCCAAGATAGGTAGAAAAGTTGCACAGATAAAGGTAAAACCCACAAAGAGTTTAAAGTGGGTGACCATGTGTTCTTGAAAGTAAAAGCAAGACACAATTCCTTGAAGTTGGGAAATTGCTCTAAGCTGGAAGCACACTACTGTGGGCCATTTGAAATCCTAGAGAGGATTAGTCTTGTTGCATATATGATTGCACTGTCTACATCCTTGTGTATTCATAAGGTTTTCTCTGTATCTTTTCTCAAAAAGTATGTACTTGATGCTAATCATGTCATTGATTGGGATGTGATTTAGGTGGAGCCAGAAGGCAATTTTCAAGTCTGATGGGTTTGCATATTGGACTAGAAAATCAAATAGCTTCGGAATCGAGCCATGAGGCTAGTAAAGGTCCAATGGTCTTGGTATGATACCGAGGATGCAACTTGGGAGTGCGAGGATGCTATGAGGGCAGAGTACCTGTATCTTTTTGAAGACTTTTGAAGTTTTTTAAGTACATGTGTATATAATTCACTAAGGACAATGCATAAATAAGGGGGAGGGGAATGTAATACCCCTAATCCAAACCCCAATTGTAAATCAAAATGTAAATGTACATACACTAGCATATTTGGGTCATTTTGCAATGGCTGTTTCGATGCTCTTGTGACGTTATGTCGTTGACATTGTGACGAATCTGGAGTCTTTGAAACATCATTTTATGTCATGTGGAAATTGCGACGAACTTGAAAAAATGTCGCAAGAGTGACAACATAGGCAATTGTGACAAAAAAAGAAATATCGTCGCCAATACGAAAATATAGGAAAACTATGTGAAACCAACATTTCATCTCAATTGTGACGCCCATTGCGACAACAACTTTCGTGGTTTATATAGAAAAATTGTCGCAATAATTTAATCGGTTGTCACAATGGCGACGATAACTTTTCGTTGTTTACATAGCAAAACTGTCGCATCAATTGAAGTTGTCATCGTGTGTGCGATGACAACTTTTCGTTGTTTATATAACAAAACCTTTGCATCAATTGAAGTTGTCGTCGCACATGCGACGACAACTTTTCATTGTTATATAACAAAAATGTCACAACAATTGAAGTTGTTGTCACACATGTGACAAGAACTTTTCGTTTTTATACAGCAAAACTGTCGCAACAATTGAAGTTGTCGTCACACGTGCGACGATAATTTTTCATTTTTATATAGCACAACTGTTGCAACAATTGAAGTTGTCGTCGCACAGGCGACGACAACTTTTCATTTTTATATAACACAACTGTCGCAACAATTGAAGATGTCGTCGCACAGGTGACAACATCTTTTTGTTGTTTATACAACAAAATTGTCGCAAAAATTAAGGTTTGCATCACAATTGCGATGACCAATATTTATTTAAAAATAAAATAAAATATTTTAGGTTGTAATTTTGATATTAATATTAATATTACCATAATAATTTTTTAATTGATATGTGCTCCATTGCTAATAATTTAACAAACAATTAATGAAGTCAAAGCTCTAGGACTGCTCTGAGTTGCTAAACCTATAATCTGATGCCCTCTCTGTCAAATCCATGAAGAATCTGCTGACCATCTTCTCCTCAATTACCCCTTTGCAAAAGAAGTCTGGTGGCATGCCCTGCCAAGAGGGATCCCTTCTGACCAACTCCCTCCTGACATACCCACTCTGCTAAAAACATGGGCCACCCTCTGTCCTTTCCCTCTCAAGGCCAACCCTCAAATCAAGTGTTGCTGGATGTCCCTCCCTAAATTCATCCTTTGGAAAATTTGGCTCGAAAGAAACTCCAAAATCTTTAGAAATTTGACCGCTTCGCCCGACATTGTTTCTGCCAAAGCCAAAGCTTTACTAGGAGATTGCCTCTCCTACCTTTGGCCTTGCACCAACTCCATTTCTCTCAACTTCCTTGATAAAGATTGGATCCATAGCCTCGCTCCAGACCTCAAAGCCCCCCCTCCTCTCACTGAGGATCACTAAATCTGGTGAACTACGGGAATTAGACTACTCTTGGGGGCTTGGAGTCGAATCCAATAATATAGAATAATCTCTAAGCCTTTGGCAAGGACTTATCCAAGCCTAGAAGCTAGAAATCAAAGAAATAACGGTGATAGGAAACTCCCGGATTTTAATCCAAGCTATGGTCACCAACACCTTGCCTACTCAAATGAATCTATGCCACTTTCTCAAGAAAATCGTGCAGCTCTCTCGCTCCTTCCAAAAAAATGACTTCTTTCATGTGCTCCATCATCTCAACGCCAAAGTTGACCAAGCTGCCAAAGCCGCCACCCACTTGAGCAGGGGTCAAATCTCCCTAAATGGAACTTTGGTTTTCATCCCTCTCCCTTAGTGACACCCGACGAGCGCTCAGTTGGGCCTCCCGGGGCAAGTGGCCTTCATTCCCTCCCGACGTCATACTCATGGCAGCCCTCCTCCGCCTCCCTTATCTATCCCTTCTCCCGTGTGACGGTACTTATCTACACTGTTCGTGTCCCCTTCCCTCCCCCTCCCTGTCCTTCACCTCACGTCCCTCCTGCACCTCTGCACAGATCTCTTATCCCTCCCGCATGGCACTCGCATGAGCCCCCCTCCTCCCATGGCGACGCATGAACAAAATACCGTTAAATTCAGGAAGGTGGCAAACTGCTCCTGCTCATCTTGCCTTCCCAATTCTGTTTGGTTTGTCACCTGGCTTGAGCTCCCAGTATTTCCCCTAGTTAGTCTCTACCCTTTTGCCTCGGCCAAGCCTCCCTCTTGGTCTTTTTCCATCGCTCTCGCAATGGAGTCCAGTTCCAATTCATCCACCCCCCCTAATCCCTCTCCTTCCCTGGAACTCGAAATTCGTAGGCTGAAATGAATGCTTAGAGCGCATAGAGGATTCCTGCTCCATCTTGATGGGGAAGGAGGTCAGAGGTTCAAAATGATGGAGGAAGATCTAATCTAGCTAAGGGAGGAAGCGGTATAATCTCTCACCTACACAACTCAGCAAGCTAACAACAAAATTGCTGATTTGGAACCAAGAATTGAAAAGCTGGAAATTCAAGCTGCAGGATAGAGCCACCAGACAGATGCAGGGGTAAGGCGACCACGAGCGCAAGCTCCTCCATCCAGGGTCGAAAGGTTTAATCCCGAATTCCTCTTTCCTAGAATTAGTTCTTTTTGGATCTCTGGTTCTCTTCTTTGTAAGTTGGAGTATAGGCCCTTATGCAACTCAGACAATCACACTGTAAGCTGATTCTTATTATGAGTTTAGTTATATTTTGGACTCTCAATTGTTATGGGAATTCTAGGACTTTATAGCATGGCAACCCTTTTGTAATATCGAAGCTCCCGCACTGATCACATGGCTAAATTATGTAAGTTTTCTCTACAGTGGTTATACCACTGGTTTTAATATATAAACCCCTTTCTTGTGTAAAAAAAAAATATTACCATAATAGACTTAAGACTAGTCTATTATATGAAAGTTCACAATCATTCACATGATAAGTTTCAAAGGCATAATTAAAATATGTTTCTCTCTTTTATATGGTAGCTAACAACAATATAAAATATGTATTATACCATGTCATACATAACACTATTGCACACTTGCTATATGATCATTTCATACCTACTCATTATGAAGAGTTGCATACAACCCACTCAAAACTATCATTCAAAGTAAACAAGATAGCATAACCTTCAATATGAAGACAACTAGTCAAAAATGGTATTATCCAAAGCATAACAAGTACAATTTCATGTTCAACAATTAGACACATCCATGCATTCATATCAATAGACATGCATTCAAATTAATGGACATATATAATCCTATTCATGAATAATAACTTCACTATGCATAAATAAGAGGTCTACTCATTCAATGCATACATGACACTCAAGGGTGGTTACAAATAAGTCTTGTTAACAATACAAATATACTACCAAAGATTATTGGTTCAACATCAATCAAACTCATTCATAGTATCCCTAAGACAAATTTCTCTTACTAGACATCTACAACACCGTGGATGAAAGGTATCTTCACTTTTAAACATGACAATCCTTAGGAACAAGGTTAATACATTTAAACCCATATACACTAAATAAAGGTAAGGATCATCAATCTATCAACCTCTTAACCTT
>ML789125.1:112781-128526 GCA_009831015.1 Picea engelmannii | reverse complement strand
TTTTACACATTAATTAACACTAAAAACAAATATAAAAAAATCAACATTTATGTACAGTATGAGATGAAACATATTACATACCTTAGTATCTATGTCATACAAGTGTTCGACAAATTATTCATAACCTTTAAGTTCACCAACAATAATGTAGTGGAGAGAATATTTTCTCTTGATCCTTCATAAAGTCGTTTATTTTCCTTTTCTAATAGAGGTTCATCATAAATACCAACATTTTTCCCATCCTCATCCGGCTGCGAAAACAAATCTTTGATCATTTGATTTGTCCCATAATCTTCTTCCATGGGATCATTAACTTGATTTTTCCCATCATCTTCTTCCATGAGATCCTCATTTGCTTGGTCATGATGATGTTCCTCAGCTTGTACAACATCATTTCTACTAATACTTGGTGCAATATTCTGCAGAAAGTTAGAGGGCAACTCTAACTTTATAATTACAAACAATCATGCAAAATTAGTGTATACTATAACACACATTCAAACAATGTATATACATATATATAATTTTATATAAAATTGACAAAATAAAAAAAGATAATGAATATATAGCTAATTACCATGGGACAATATTCATTTGATCGGCCATCAATGTGACCATATTTCCTACAATGTTTTGTAGCTGTTGCTATTAAAATTATTACGGGACGTCTGAGGCAACATTTTTTACAAGGGAAATAACATCTACCATCACCCTTTTCACCCGCTTTACCTTTTTCCCCACCTCTAACAACATTCTGCGACATTTTTCTGCACAAAAATACCCTTTCGGAACCGTCGTTGTGATAGCAAGATTGTCGCAACATCTTTAAATCGTCAAATATTATAGGCCAATTTTAGGTCACTATCGTCGCAATTGTGACGATAGTGACCTAAAAATATATTTTTTTTCCACCTATTTATTTTAGGTCATTTTCAACGGTAAATTTTGACTAAATTATTATGGTCAACGTTCGTCGCAAGAGCGACCGACAATCTATAGGTGTCGCTCGTGAGACAAACATTGACCATAATAATTTAGTCAAATTGTAGGCGTCGAGATTGTGACGAATACATGGTATATTTAGAAAAGATGAACTTTTTCTCTTGCATGTTGCGATGAAAGAGTACTTTCGTTGCAAGTGGTCGTTGCAAATTTTTCAATATGTAGTAGTGATATAGACTAGTGAGCCATTGGCACCAAGTTTTGGTTCAGTTTTAGACGCACCTGAGTAGTGCGCTAGGATTGTTTTCCAAAGAAAAAGTGTGCACATTCCACAATGTTTCACACACCCGAGGAAGTGTGTGGGGGTTACCTTGAAGTGCACATTGGACCGAGTTTTATACGTGTGTGTGTGTGTGTGTGTGTGTATTTGAGGCCAGAGAGCCCGTGTGGTTATTGGGTTGGTGAGTCGGGATGAAAAAAATCCAATGCACCTATCCTTGTAAAATGTAGTCACACTCAAATTATTAATAAAATCACATTGCTATGCGTAAACCAATAAGTCTAAAAGAGACAAGGGCCTAAAATCCAACAAAAAGGGAAAAGGGGGGCTTAAGTCCAAGGGAATATTTTATTAATATTTTTGAAAAGTATAATTTATGGATATTTATTTATCCTAAGTTCTCGAGGGATGGGAACAAGTCACCAGGTGGCTAAAGCTAGTTCTGAAGGTGACAAGTGTCCAGTTATGACCATGAAAATACATGGTTAAACCTTAGTGTATTTTGGGGGGATTCACTCATTTTTCTTGAGGGGAAGGATCATCTAAACGGGGGACGACCATTACCTTACCTGCAGATAAAAACTTGGAAAGAGGTTTTCATATAGTAACCAGATTTTTTGCTGGAAGAGGAGGGTTGTTAGGCCTGTGAGCATTCTCTCCAGATGAGAGATTTGATGTAGAAGAGGTGGGTTTTCAGGACCATGAGCATTCTTTCCATATGAGAGATTTTTTTTCCAAGAGGAGGGTTTTCAGTCCCGTGAGCATTCTCTCCAAGTGAGATATTTTTTGTCGAAGAGGCGGGTTGTCAGGCCCATGAGCATTCTCTCCAGGTGAGATATTTTCTAGGAATTGTTCCTTGGTGCGCTGAGCATTAGTTACATGGCTCTAAGAATTCCCATCCAACCTGTTTCTAAATCCCTGGAAGGGAAGTGGGGAAGCTGAAGGATTGTTGAGTAGAGAAGGGGCACACTCCCTGGGGTGGGACATGCATGTGGGGAATGATAGACTGTAGGGTATTTGTAGTAGTTGGGAACCTTAGAATGAGAAATTTTGTTGATTATCAGACCTTATCTTGGCATTAGGAATCCTTTTTCCATGGTGGAGTTTAAGACCCAACTCAGGGGTGACATGTTGCTGAAATTTTATGATCAATAGAGTCTATGGTTGGGAGGAACGTCTGAGCTCTGCACGTAGTTGTTGATTCTTTATAAAAGATAAGTGTCCTTTATGTGCTTGTCTAATTTACTGTGTACTTATTTACCTATGTCTAATATGGATTTATTGCCTATATGATGTTGCATATGATCAATTGCAGTTATTCTATTTAATGTTGATTGCACATGTAAAGTGTGATGTTGTTATTCAATATTTGTTGTCGCACATGCATAGTATGGAAGTTATTAAGTATTCATGTTAGTTAATTTTGTAATAATTGTCATGAGTTTCTGAGGCGAGGCTATAATTTCCATGCGTGAAGGGAAATAATCCTTGCATGTAATATCTTGGGTTCGTTGTGTGAACATGAAAGCAATCCACACACAAGGATAATAGAATTTGTGTGCGGCACTAGAATGGTAGAGTGCACAATAGTAATCGGTGTTTAGAGTGGTTACATGCATAGTAATACTTGTGTTCTCTGAATTATTGTGCGCGCAATTGTATTCTATGCTAATTCAACTTTTATAACTAGTGTCTGAAGAGGAAAATTTGTGTGGCACGATCCAACTTGGGATCATGCGCGTTACCTCACGTGTTTCTATGAAAATTAACATTATAGTGTAGAATCTGCACACTAGATCTTTGGAGTGGAATTTCTCAGCAGTAAGTTGGGGATGTTATAAAGTTGTATCAGAGCATTTTGTTAGGGTTGGTAACGGGGAATGTTACATGGAGCACCTATGGATCTTCCTCCTATAGTTCCATTTCCTCACTTACAATGATCTTAGTGTAGCCCTATAATCCTTAGACACTTACCAAGTTGTCTAAGTAATTCATGCAAATTACCTAATAAGACTCAACCAAAGTCCAAGTAATTGACTTAGAATATTGCAGAAATATCATGCCAATCACTCGTTGATTGAATTTTCTTGAATGACCAATGATGAATGGTGTTGCACAATTGAGGCATCCTATTTATATGGTGGACGATGCCTTGTTGTTTTCTTCTTCTAAGGTGATGCAGGAGCATCGCCACCACGTCAAGCGAGCCAGTGTGGAAGCGGAGGACAGCTGGGCAAGCCAACACCAAATTTTGAAAACACTTTGGGATTGTTGCACGAGTCTTTAATGAAGTCATTTAAGATAAGGCACACTTTTATATTGTAATGGAACTTGAGAGGATAGCTCTCGTCCTTAGGTATATAGTTGGCATTTAATATAGTTAATGCAAGTAGATAGGAATTTAATTCTAGATTTGATAGCTTTAGAGCGCAAGAGGGAAACAGGATATAGACACCCTCATTGTATCATTGTAACATAAGCCTGAGAAAGAATATCGAGAAGAAGCAGAAGAGCATGCAGAGAACTGTATGAAAGACACCCATGTACAAATATTGAATTAATAGAAGAAGATTGATTCAATTTCATGGTTTCGTGTCCGATTCCCTATGTATTGATGTTATGCTCATGAGTATTTGCTTTATGTCATACATTTGCTTTTATATGCCGTGTATGTGATTTCATGTTTGAGTTGAAGTCTGAGAGGAAGTGAGAATGAGTTTCAATTGTCTCTCTGTTTGAGCAAAGAATTCTTGCAAGGAGTGCAGTTGAAGTCGTCCGCAAGGAGTGCGTTGACAGAAGGCTCAAATAGTTAACTTTTGTTCTCATTCACCCAAAAGTGGAAGTGGGTTGCAGAAGTCGTGCAAGGAGTGCGCAGGCTAAGTAAAGTCTCAGAGTTGCAATTCTGAGTGAGAGTATTGAAGGACTACTACTGTAGTTGTGCGCAGAGTCAGAGACTTCAACACTTAGACGTTGTTGAAGATTAGACGCAAAGAGTGTGTGCAAAGTTTCTTTCTGAGGACTCGAGAGTTGTAAGGAAAAGCTCAAGAGGAGTAGGCCTTCGAATTCACTAAAGGATAAGCACAGGGAAGCTGCTATTGAAAAGTCTGAGGAAAACATCGCAGGTTGGCGAGCAGGTGAACGAGTCTCGTGGAGAGACACTTCTTCATTCCGTGGATTGCATAGTGGAGAACGGACGGTCAGAATTCTCTGAGGAGAATTCGTGACATCCTGTGAGTCGTTAGATCTCACAGAAGAACAGGGAGGATACAACGAAGGTATCAAGAGGTTAAAATCTCAGGAGGGACGAGCCGTTGATCCAAGTCAGTCAAGGCCGTTGGATCAATCGCGAAATCTCCTATCGGGGTTTCGCGAGAAAAGAGTTGAAGATTTGGCCACGGGAATCACGATATTGCGATACGCGATATCCCGACGATTACATAAATAGTGTGGGCCACAGGAGTTGGTGACGTGGATAGGTAACACGAGTTATCAGGGTTTCGCAGTGAAAGTTTCGAGCATTGAACAACAGGAATCGCGATCTCGTGAAATCTGAAGTCCCGACGGGGAGATGTGACCATTGAAAAGTCAACTCGCGAGCGTATCGGAGTTTCGTTCCATCGGGACTTGGGAGTCGGAGGACCGAGTGCTTGATATCGCGAGTAGCGAAAGCGTGATAGGATAAGTCGTGATAGGAGAAGGGCGAGGTCATCATGGATTTGTATCAACGTTCAGGATTTCGTAGGACCGACAACCAACCAGTGGCCTTTGAACTCGCGAAGTCGCGAGATCCGATCCTCCGAGTGCAGAGAGAGAGAGGATCGCACAGAGATAATTTGTGGGTGAAGATTTCCCGACAGGGAAATAGAAGGACCTTCAAGTTCTTCAGGCCGAGAAGAAGAAGATCCTGTGAGAGCAGACGTTCCCGAGGGTGCGGCTGCGTCAAGTGTGGTATTAGAGCGGGAATATCTTCTTTGCTTTCTATGGAAAAGAAGAAGAGAATTCACCATGCCGCCGAGGAGAGAAAGACAATCACCTGATCCAGAAGACAGGGAGGTGTGGAGAAGAGGCAGGCAGGTAGTCAATCCAGAAATGGAGAGACAGATGAGAGATCTCCGAGAAAGACTTGAAGACATGGAGACAGCTCAATGACGCACATCTAGTGTAGGGGATCTGAGTGATTCCGATAGTGAGTTAGAGGCTGAACGAGAAGAGGAAGTTGCAGCTGAAGATGCATTAACCGAGCATTTGATCAAAGCCATTTCCAGGATGGGTGCAAAGGCGAAAATGGATATTCCAGTTTATGAAGGAAACTTGGATGCTGAGGAGCTGCTAGATTGGATTAGAGCTATGGATACCTACTTCGACTATGAAGATGTCAAAGAGGATAAGAAAGTCAAGCATGTTGTTACGCACTTGAAAGGACATGCAACATTGTGGTGGGATGAGCTACAAGCTGACAGATGCTGCAAGGGCAAGCAGAAAATCAAGAGTTGGGATCGAATGATCGCGAAGATGAAAGCGAAGTTCATCCTGATAGATTATCAAATTACACTGTTTAGGAGGATGCAGAACCTGAGACAGAAGCTGATGACAGTGAAAGAATACACCAAGGAATTCTATCGACTGAACATCAGAGCAGGTCATCGGGAGAGCGATGATGAGAAGGTTGCTAGATATCTGAATGGTATGAGATACGACATTCAGGATGAATTGAGCATGGTTACCATTCAGACCGTGGAGGACGCTTATCATATGGCTCTGAAAGCAGAAGAGAAGCTGAGCCGTAAGCAAGGTCAACGAGGTCGAGGCAGAAGTCAGCCCAGAGGCAAGGCAGTTGCCCAGGATAAATACCAGATCCCAAAGAGGAATGGAAGAAACCTTAGGGTAAGGTTGAAAGAGGTGGAACCTCACAGCGACAGCCATATGTTGAACAGAGAGGGAAGCATAATGAGCAGAGTGGAGGATATGCTGATGGAAATACTTTTCCTCGTACTAGAGGTAGAGGAAGAGGAAGAGGAGGAGTAATCACATGCTTTACATGTGGAAAGAATGGGCACAAGTCATACAAGTGTCCAGAGAAAAAGAAGGACATTGGAGAAGCTCACATCACCGAAACACAGAGGCGATATGTTGAGGCCGAAGATGCAGAAGGCGGAAGATCACTCATGATGCGTAAAGTCCTTTTGACACCTGAGAAGGAGGTAGAGAGCTTGGTTCAGAGGACCAGACTGTTTAGAACAACTTGTAAGACCAAGGATAGGGTATGCAAGGTCATTGTTGACAGTGGTAGCACGGATAATCTTGTATCCACAGAGATGGTAGAGAAGCTGGAGTTGGAGATGACTGATCATCCAAGGCCATACAGAGTTTTGTGGTTACAGAAAGGACACCAGGTAACTGTTACTAAACAATGCTTGGTTGAGTTCAAGATAGGTGGATATAATGATAAGATTTTATGTGATGTTATTCCCATGGATGTTTGTCATTTATTGCTAGGTAGACCATGGCAATATGACAGAAATGTGATTCATGATGGGAGAATGAACACATATACCCTAGAGAAAAATGGGAGAACCCATATGTTGCTTCCGATAAAGGATGAGGAGGTGAAGTTGGAGGTAAGCAACACAGTACTTCTCATGAGTGGGAAGGATCTTCTTACAAAGGTGAAGAAGAAAGAAGATCCACAATTCTTTGTGGTCAGGAAACCGAGGATTGTTCTGACTAGCACAAGAGTGGATGATTTACCAGATGAAGTTCAGGAATTGCTGGAAGAGTTCACTGACATCATAGTGGACGAATTACCTCGTTCGTTGCCACCGATGAGGAGTGTGAGTCATCATATAGAACTCATACCAGGAGCTAGTTTACCGAATAAAGCCGCGTACAAGTTGACACCGCAAGAAAATGAGGAGGTTAAGAGACAAGTCCAGGATTTATTGGACAACGAATTAGTCAGAGAAAGTTTGATCCCGTGTGCTGTTCCAACGGTACTCAGTCCAAAGAAGGATGGAGGTTGGAGAATGTGTACCGACTCAAGGGCGATCAACAAGATAACCATCAGGTACAGGTTTCCATTGCCAAGAATGGATGATCTGTTGGATTTCCTGAGTGGGGCAAAGTACTTTTCAAAGATTGATTTGAAGAGCGGATATCATCAGATTCGCATGAGGGAAGGCAATGAGTGGAAGACAGCCTTCAAAACCAACGAGGGATTGTATGAATGGCTAGTCATGCCGTTTGGCTTGACGAATGCACCGAGTACCTTTATGAGGTTGATGAACGAAGTCCTGAAGGAGTTCATCGAGAAGTTCGTCATTGTGTATTTGGATGACATACTGATTTACAGTAAGTCAGTGGCAGAACACTTGAAGCATTTGGCTACAGTGATGAAGAAGCTACAATAGGAGAAGCTGTTGATTAATATGAAGAAGTCCTCGTTCATGAAGACATAAATCATTTATTTGGGTTTTGTCATATCGGAAAATGAGTTGAGGATGGATCCGGATAAAGTGGAAGTGATTAAGAATTGGCCATCGCCGAGAAATGTGTTCGAGGTGAGAAGTTTTCACGGTTTAGCTAGTTTCTATCGAAAGTTCATCAGGAATTTGAGTGGGATTAGTGCAGCGATGATGGATACAGTGAAGAAGTGGCATAAGTCTTTTCACTGGACAACAGAGGCTGAGAAGAGCTTCAATCTGTTGAAGTGGAAGATCACGGAACAACCAGTGTTGGTGTTGCCGGATTTCCTGAAGACATTTCAGGTGAAATGTGATGCAAGTGGGTTTTCCATAGGAGTGGTCTTGAGTCAGGAAGACAAACCAGTTGCATATTTCAGTGAGAAGATGGATGAGGCGAAACTGAAGTACTCCACGTATGATAAGGAGTTTTATGCTATCATATAGGCGCTGAAAAAGTGGAGGCATTACTTGATCCCAAAGGAATTTGTTTTGTATAGTGATAATCATGCATTACAATTTGTGACTCAACAGGAAAAGTTGAATCAGAAGCATGCAAAATGGGTAGAGTATATGCAGAATTTCACGTTTGTGATTAAGCATATTTCAGGTACTGCTAACAAAGTGGCTGATGCTTTGAGCAGGAAGTGTCTGTTGTTGCAGGAATTCCGAGTCAAAACATTGGGTTTTGAAAATCTCAGGAACATGTATGTAGAAGATGTAGATTTTGCAGAGGTGTATGAAGCAACTGAGAATCCAGTTCTCAGAGACAGGAGTCCTTGGATAGATTATATGATCCAAGAGGGATTTCTATTCAGAGGCAATCAGCTGTGTATTCCGAAATGCTCCATGAGGGAGAACTTGTTAAAGGAGAAACACAGTGGTGGCTTAGGAGGACATTTTGGCCATGAAAAAACATTCGCGAAGCTGAGTGAGTCATATTTTTGCCCAGGGATGCGAGCGGATGTCAAGAGATTTGTGGACAGATGCAGAATTTGCCAGCATTTGAAGGGGAGGAGGCAGAATGCAGGTTTGTATCAACCATTTCCCATACCTGAGAGGCCATGGGATGAAATCAGCATGGATTTCGTACTGGGATTGCTAAGGACACAAAGAGGGTTTGACTCTATCTTTGTGGTGGTCGACAGATTTTCGAAAATGGCACACTTCATTCCATGCCAGAAGACCAATGATGCGACTCATATCACAAATCTCTTTTTCAAGGAGGTCATTCGACTTCATGGATTGCCGAAAAGTATAGTTTCGGACAGAGACACAAAATTCATAGGGCATTTTTGGAGGACCTTATGGAAGAAGCTGGGAACTAATTTTATGTTTAGTTCTACATATCATCCTCAGACGGATGGATAGATAGAGGTAGTGAACAGAAGTCTGGGAGACTTGCTGAGAATCTTGGTGACGGAGCACCACAACAGTTGGGACAATGTATTACCATAGGCAGAGTTCCCATACAATGATTCAGTGAATCGAAGCACAAGCCGAAGCCCATTTCAGGTTGTGTATGGAATGCAACCGAGAGGAGTTTCTGAATTGCGGGATTCAGAACAGACTGTGACTAGCAGTGCTAGTGCAGAAGAATTCGTTGAGGCAATGAAAGAACTTCACCGCCAGGTGAAGGAACTACTGTTGAAATCGAATCAGGAATATAAGCACAGAGCAGATCAACATCGAAGACAACTTCAGTTTGAAGTTGGTGATCTGGTTCTGGCACATTTGAGAAAATAAAGGTTCTCGAGGGGAACATACAATAAGCTGAAGATGAAGAAAATCGGGCCATGTAAGGTCTTGAGAAAATTCGGGGAAAATGCTTATGAGATCGAGTTGCCGGATGGCATCGAAATATCTCTGATATTCAATATTTCAGATTTATACCCATACAGGGCTGGAGAAGCAGAAACTGGAACCGAGGAACCAGTGATCCAGTGGGTGAAACAATTTCCAGTTGCAGAGGAGCCGCAGATGGAATGCATACTGGATAGGAGAGTGGGTAAGAAGACCAGAAAAAAATAATACTATGAGTATCTGGTCAAGTGGAAGAGTCACCCAGTGGAAGATGCCAGCTGGGAAATCGAAGCAGAAATACAGAAGCATGGATAGACCGTGAAGGAGCTCATGGACAGGATCCCATGAAAGTTTTCAATCCGAGGAGTATGATGCAGGAGCATCGCCACCACGTCAAGCGAGCTAGCGTGGAAGTGGAGGACAGCGGGGCAAGCCAGCACCAAATTTTGAAAACACTTTGGGATTGTTGCGCGAGTCTTTAATGAAGTCATTTAAGATAAGGCACACTTGTATATTGTAATGGACCTTGAGCGGATAGCTCTCGTCCTTAGGTAGATAGTCAACATTTAATATAGTTAATGCAGGTAGATAGGAATTTAATTCTAGATTTGATAGCTTTAGAGCGCAAGAGGGAAACAGGATATAGACACCCTCATTGTATCATTGTAACATAAGCCTGAGAAAGAATATCGAGAAGAAGCAGAAGAGCATGCAGAGAATTGTATGAAAGACACCCATGTACAGATATTGAATTAATAGAAGAAGATTGATTCAATTTCATGGTTTCGTGTTCGATTCCCTGTGTATTGATGTTATGCTCATGAGTATTTTATTTCTGTCATACATTTTCTTTTATATGCCATGTATGTGATTTCATGTTTGATTTGAAGTCTGAGAGGAAGTGAGAATGAGTTTCAATTGTCTCTCTGTTTGAGCAAAGAATTCCTGCAAGGAGTGCAGTTGAAGTCGTCCACAAGGAGTGCATTGACAAAAGGCTCAAATAGTTAACTTTTGTTCTCATTCGCCCAAAAGTGGAAGTGGGTTGCAGAATCCGTGCAAGGAGTGCGCAGGATAAGTTAAGTCTCAGAGTTGCGATTCTGAGCGAGAGTATTGAAGGACTGCTGCTGCAGTTGTGCGCAGAGTCAGAGAATTCAACACTTAGACGTTGTTGAAGATTAGACACAAAGAGTGCGTGCAAAGTTTCTTTCTGAGGACTTGAGAGTCGTAAGGAAAATCTCAGGAGGAGTAGGCCTTTGAATTCACTGAAGGATAAGCGCAGGGAAGCTGCTATTGAAAAGTTTGAGGAAAGCATCGCAAGTTGGCGAGCAGGTGAACGAGTCTCGTGGAGAGACACTTCTTCATTTCGTGGATTGCATAGTGGAGAACGGATGGTCGGAATTCTCCGAGGAGAATTCGCGACATCCTGTGAGTCGTTAGATCTCATATAAGAACAGGGAGGATACAACGAAGGTATCAAGAGGTTAAAATATCAGGAGGGCCGAGCCGTTGATCCAAGTCAGTCAAGGCCGTTGGATCAATCACAAAATCGCCTATCAGGGTTTCACGAGAAAAGAGTCGAAGATTTGGCCACGGGAATCGCGATATTGCGATACGCGATATCCCGACGGTTACATAAATAGTGTGGGCCACAGGATTTGGTGACGTGGACAGGTAACACAAGTTATCAGGGTTTCGCAGTGAAAGTTTCGAGCATTGGAAATCAGGAATCGCGATCTCGCGAAATCCGAAGTCCCGATGGGGAGATGTGACCGTTGAAAATTCAACTCGCGAGCGTATCGGAGTTTCGGCGCATCGGGACTCGGGAGTCGGAGGAACGAGTGCTTGATATTGTGAGTAGTGAAAGCGCGATAGGATAAGTCGCGATAGGAGAAGGGTGAGGTCATCGTGGATTTGTATCGGCATTCGGGATTTCGTAGGACCGACAACAGACCACTGGCCTTTGAACTCGCGAAGTCGCGAGATCCGATCCTCCGAGTGCAGAGAGAGAGAGAGGATCGCACAGAGATAATTTGTGGGTGAAGATTTCCCGACAGGGAAATAGAAGGACCTTCAAGTTCTTCGGGCCGAGAAGAAGAAGATCCTGTGAGAGCGGACGTGCCCGAGGGTGCGACTGCATCATAAGGTGCCTTGCACCCTACTCCACACCCAAGTGGACCCAAACATGCAATCAAGTCCACTCTCTCTTCCAAGTCTTGGAACATTCATCCCCTTGGGTCCTCATATCCAACAACTCGTGCATTTATTCCCAAGGTTTCCCAAAGTCTTGTATGTTCGAAAATTGCAACTATCCCACTTGAAAAACATCTAATTCAATATTTTCTCTTATTTGTACTTCACGTCATGCCAAGCATCCATCTATATAACTTGTAGTGTATATCTAACTATGTAAGAAATACTATTGGTGGCCTAAGGAACTGTGCATACAAGTCAAGGCACTTCTACTTAGCACACCCATGAACCAATGAATTATTTTCATCTAAGCCAACATGTGACTTCTATAAGAATCCCTAAATGAAGACACTTATATTGTTTCCATACTTTTTCAAATTGCTTTGCTATCTCTACTACACTTAGGAATGCCTTGTGATCATGCAAGACTACCCAAGGCATGCTCATATATCCCTACAACCTGTCATTGCAACCAAAAGAAGCATGCCAATGATTGTCTCAATGGACGGGTAAAGGAATTCATTTCCAACTCCAAGGCAAGTGCCTTACATTCTCCCGAACTTAAATTTATTTTCGAACTCAGAAACATCTCCAAGAACTTTTGTGGTTCTCCAAAGTTATCACCCATACTGTGACATCCATCTGTGGTTGAATTTTTCAACCACTTCACAATGACATGAATAGAATCATCATGGAGTTTCTCACTGCTCAAACTACCATTGAAGTAAAGTTCCTTTTTCCAATTCTACCATAGACTATTTCTAGGGTGTTAATGTTTCTCCC
Source organism: Picea engelmannii (assembly GCA_009831015.1). NCBI lineage: Eukaryota > Viridiplantae > Streptophyta > Pinopsida > Pinales > Pinaceae > Picea > Picea engelmannii. The sequence continues at coordinate 116,070 of ML789125.1, read as the reverse complement.
ATTGTCATTTTCACTTCCATTGTTAGTGCTACAACTCAACCTTCACTAATGTGCTTATGCAATTCAACTATCAAACATTTCTTTTATGTCCATGTAAGTGGGTATACTTTCTAGAGTTTGAGGTTTAGTTCTTAATTTATTAGCTATTATTTCCATAGTTTACTATGCCCAAGGATGACCATTTGGATTTTCCTTCAAAATGAATCAAATATTAGTGATCATATTGCATGTAACTTTGCACTTAAACCTACTTTTATGTTCTAGATGATTCTTTCACTCCCCTTATCACCATTTTGATATGTTTTACTTTTCATTCCCATGACATATTTCAAAAAAATTTAAAACATTTAAATTGTTAATATACTTTAATGTATACTAAAACATATAGAGAAGCTAAAATCCTAAAACCCTAGGTTTAGGGTACCAAATAGAAGTTCTTGGAAATATAACTTGATGAGGGAATTAGAGCTTCTAAGAAAAAATGTTTTGAGAACTATAGTGGCCAAACAACTCTTTTTTTTCTTTTATATATTGATCAAAATGATGGTCAGTGGTATGGATGGGGATATATACATAGTTCTAACCTTGTCTAGATTAGTGTTTTTCCCGTGATGATAGAGAAATGAGATAAAGGCATGGAAATTAGTGTATAGAGAATAAAATGAGGTTTAGGATATGGGTGTGGGTTTACAAATATTTTTGTACACCTCATCTCCTCCATAGTAGAATTGAGCCTAGTCAAACAAGTGGTTATAAGTTCTTGTAATCTAGCGAAAATGATGATTACTTTTTCCACATTAGATATCCAACTTCAAACATAACTCATATTGACCAACCACTCACATTTATCATAGAAGTTCTTGGAAAGATAAGTTGATGAGGGCATTATATCTTCTAGGAAAAAGGTTTTGAGAACTAGGGTGGCCTAACAAATCTTTTTGTTCTTTTATATATTGATAAAATGATGGTCAAAAATATGTATGGGAATATATATACATAGTTCTAACCTTGTCTAGATTAGTGTTTATCCCTGGATGATAGATAAATGAGATCAAGGAATGAAAATTAGTGTATAGATAATAAAATGAGCTTTAGGATATGGGTGTGGGTTTACAAATATTTTTGTACACCTTGTCTCCTCCATATTAGAGTTGAGCCTAGTCAAACAAGTGGTTACAAATTCTTGTAATCTAGCGAAAAGGATGATTACTTTTTCCACATTGGATATACAAATTCAAACATAACTCATATTCACCAACCACTCACATTTATCATATAAGTTCTTGGAAAGATAACTTGATGAGGGCATTAGAGCTTCTAGGAAAAAAAAATGAGAACTAGGGTGGCCTAACAACTCTTTTTGTTCTTTTATATATTGATTGAAATGATGGTCAACAATATGGATGGGGATATATACATATTTCTAACCTTGTCTAGATTAGTGTTTCTCCCTAGATGATATAGAAATGAGATCAAGGCATAAAAATTAGTGTATAGAGAGTAAAATTAGGTTTAGGATATGGGTGTGGGTTTACAAATATTTTTGTACACCTCATCTCCTCCATAGTAGACTTGAGACTAGTCAAGGAAGTGGTTATAAGTTCTTGTAATCTAGCAAAAAGGATGATTACTTTTTCCACATTGGATCTACAACTTCAAACATAACTCATATTGACCAATCACTCACATTTATCCTAAGAAATGAATGATATAGGCATGGCCCCCTCAAAATTCCCATGCACAATTTTCTCTCATAGTGAAACATTACAACCATTCTACTTGATTGATTTATCTTCCTTTCCACGAAAGTTAGGTATTTCCATTGATTCTTAATTGGGGTATAACCACAACCCTCAAATTACAACTTCAATGTATTAACAATAATGATCTCAAATAGTTATGATCCTTTTTCTAGTATATTCTCCTATGTTTTGTCTTTCCAACGACTTTTGAATCACCTGAGTCGGAGATCCCAATCAAAAGTTATGATAATTCGGTGTACACAGTGCATGATTTTTCTTTCTTATGATATTTTAAGCGTTTGGTTCATAACAAGAATATTTTGTGAGAGGGAACATGGGAGAGGAACAAAACACTTTGTTTGTGATTACAGTTGCCTTGATGGTGTAATACCATGTCTTTATATCTCCCCCTAATAATTCTAATAGTGCATCTGGTAAGTGGAAAGTGCTCTAGTGAAACAATAACACCTATAGTAAAATACAATATTTGATAAATCACATGAATTATCATGATGCAAAATCATGAGATTTTGGACCTCCACACATACACAAATATCACGTGAATAACCACAATTATTTTTTTCATAATTGTCTAGCAACCTCCACACATACACCTCACCTTGCAACATTTCCTTCTTACCATACAATGCATTTTCATGATATAATTTTATGGACAATAAAATAGTTCATAGATGAGATATGTATATTTACATGGGAAAAATATTCTCAAAACTATGATCCATGATATGTTAGTGGAATATGTGCATATATGATGAAATGGGTCTTCATTTAATTTTGTGAAAAATTGGAACTCTCTGAAACTAATAGTTCATTTTGAACTTGAATCACACTCTCATTGTCGTTGTGAGTTCACTGTCATTCAAAGTCAACTAATCTTTCACCCTCGTTACAATTGTTCATTGTCATTTGAAGTATACCAACACTAATATATTTTGTCTTATTTTTGTTGGGTATGTGTTATATTCTTGGAAAAATTGATCCAATGTATTGCACACTAATATGGGAGAAAAAGGGGTTTGGGGGTGCTTAGAATCCATTAGTCGAGAGTTTTGTGGGGGTTCAGGGGTGGGAGCCCCCGAGAAAAGTTTTTTGGTCCATTTTTGGCAGTTTGTTTCTTCCGTTTTTTGGCAGTTTTTCGGCATATGGTTTTTTCTGATGGTTTTCTAATTCCGGTTAAGGATTTAGTGTTGTTGACTAATCCAGATCAATGGATTAGAGGTTTGGATGTCGCAAGATCCTATATGTATATTGTATTGTAAACAATGAATAAAATGATGAATAGAAGATTAGAGGTGCGGCTCTAAACAGGTTACTGGTTTTCCCAGTTTGGGTTTCCAAGGTAAAAATATATGTGTAATGTGTGTGTGTGTGTGTGTGTGTGTGTGTGTGTGTGTGTGTGTGTGTGTGTGTGTGTGTGTGTCATTGTATATTTTATGTTTTATTAATAATCTATTTGTACAATTTTAAAATCTACACTTTTCACCTCCTACTCAACCGAATCCCTCTCAAGTTGGTTTATTTGGAAT
>ML789125.1:99362-109978 GCA_009831015.1 Picea engelmannii | reverse complement strand
CCCCCCCCCCCCCCCGCGCGCACCTGTCTACCTTGGGTTTCCTTTGGATTCTCCAAAAAAAAAAGAGTGTGCCCAAGATGAGAAGGTAGACATTGCTAAAAAAATGAAAGAAGAAGAATGAAGCTGTCAACATGATTGTTGTGAAGGCTTGGAACATAGAATGTGCAAAAGGTTAAATTTTGAGATCCAAGCTTTTTCGAATAAACTCCACATAGATTGATCCTCCAAGCTCAACCTTTTGGTGTTCATGAGATCTGTCAAGTGGGCTATCTCCTTGCTTGCTACATTTTGTGGGTGGATCCTTTTGTTATGAAAAGTGATTTTATTCCGGGCAAGCCAGATCTGCCAACTCACAAATTTCGGGGAATATTTCCACAATCTCTTAAACACATATTTCCCTTGGAAATACCCTTGGTAATATTTTTCCCATTTTCCCATTAAAGTTTTGAATTTAGATGACCATATTACCTAATGAGACAACTCTTGGTATACCGTATCCCAAGTTTTTTTGGAGAAATCACACTCCTAGAAAATATGTTGGATTGTTTCTTGACTTCTTTGACAGAGAGCGCAAAGGAAAGGGTCGTTAAACCATCTTTTCATTAGATTTTCACATGTTAAGATGTTTCCATGCACAAGCATAAAATTTTTATTTTATTTTATTTTGGGAAGCACATTCGATTTCCAAATGTTCTCTCACCAGGTTGTTTGGATCAGATTCCTTGAGTTGGCTAGGAGAATCTTATATCCTGCTTTCACAGTATAACCTTTAGTTCCCCAACCTCTATTGTCTGGCATGTTTTGGTGGATCGGGAAAGCCCCCTTTAGAGTATTTACCAGGATATGAGCTTGATATTTTATCCGAGGAGGAAGATCTCCTAACTCCCAACACTTCCAAGTTCCATCCTCATTCCATTCTGAAATATCATGCATCAAAGATTTTTGCTGAGATAACATCCATCCTTTTAAATCTTTGATATCTGAGATATTATACAAGGAGGGGAGCCCATGATTAATTCTTTCCATAGCATTGTATTTTTTCAGTTTCCTAGAATTGAAGAGAGATTTTCCTTAAAGAAAGGAATGGATGCCCAAAGTAGTTTCCATATGGGAGACCCAGAGTGGGAAGCTAAATCTAAGTCAAGGCATAGTTTTCTATTTCCTAGTATGTATTTCTTTATGATGGTTGATTTCTGCCATTCTTTGCTCCCCGTTACTAGTCTCCATAACAACTTGGCACCCGCAACGATGATCACCATCTTTGGATCTCTAATTCCCAGTCCCTCGTGTTCCTTGGGAGCTGAAACTATATTCCAATTAACAAGATGGGATTTTTTTGAATTAGACTTACCCCTTTGCCAGAGGAATTTACATATGAGTCGGGCCATATCATTTTTAAATCCCATTGGTGCCAGAAGAGAATAAAACTGAAAAAGAGGCAAATAAGTAAGTACTAATTTAATTAGCATCAAGTGCCCTATAGGGTTGAGCCAAAGTGCCCCCCAGGATTCCATTTTCTCTCTAACTCTCTGTAGAGTAATATTCCAATACTCTCCGGGGAGGGACTTCAGGAAAATGGGACACCCAAGGTAATTAAAGGATTTCCAATCATTAGAGATAGAGAAGCAGAGGATTTGGGAAATGCCTAAAAGACAGTGGGCCTTGATGTTCCACACATAGATTTAACTTTTGTTTTTGTTTACGAGGCCTTCGAAAACCTTGGTGAAATTGTCCAAAACCTATTTTAATCTCCTTTCCATGACTTTAGATACTCCACTTAACAAAAGTGTGTTATCAACGAATTGGGAGTGATTGATTCTCTTGAATCCTCTTGCTATTCAGATCCCTTGGATTTATCCATTTGAGCATTCCCATTCCAAACTTCTATAAAGAGATTCAACCATGAGTACATATAGAAGAGGGGAAAGGGGACAGCATTGTCTTAAGCCCCTGGAGGCTTTGAAGAAAGGGGTAGGTATTCCATTGATCAGGGGAGAAATCCAAGGATTAGAAATACAATAACCAACCCAAGAGATGAAGGATTGATCAAATACGAATTTCTGCAGAACTTCCTTGAGATATTCATGACTTACTCTATCAAAATCATTGGCCATGTCTATATTTAAAACCATACCTGATTCTCCCCTGCTAAAACTGGAGTGGATTGCCTCTTGGACTAAAATAATGTTGTACCATATTTTCATACCTGCAACAAAGCTACCTTGATTGGGAAGGATCAATGAATTAAGAAAGGGTTTCAGTCTATTAACAATTATCTTAGACATGATTTCATAGGAAACATTACAAAGAGAAATGCGTCAAAATCTGACAAAGGAGGCAACCCCTTTTTTATTTCGGGATCAACGCCAAGAATGAGGAGTTTGTATCCCCTCCCATTCTATTTGATTTTTGGACATATCTAAGCATTCTGATGAAATCAAATTTTATTATAGACCAACATATTTTATAGAAATGCACGGTAAAACCATCTAGACCCGGGGCTTTATCCGGATGGAATTGATTAATAACTTTAAATATCTCATCTTCTTCAACTAGCTTATTTATTTTGAGATTGTCATTTTCTATTATCATATGTAGAGTATGGGAGAGGAAGAGATTACTCAGATCTTTGTCTATGTATCCGTCCATGGAGTACAACTCAGTGAAGTGCTTTGTGGCTTGTTATTTTATTTGATCAAAGTCACTTACAGTTTCTCCTGGCTGATTTTTTATTTCAATTACCTGGTTTATCCATTTCCTTCATTTAGCTTGTCAGTGGAAGAAGGCAGTGTTTTTATCTCCTTCTTGTAACCACAAGCATCTAGAATTTAGTCTCCACATACATTCTTCTTCTGATAAGGCACATATATACTCTCTATGCACCTCTTGCTCCATAATTAGTTTGGTCTAATAGACTTCATTTGTTTCAATTTCCTCTTGTACTTCCCTAGCTTTTCCTTTTTTTCCATTACTTTTATGAGATGAGGATGCAAAAATATTTTTGACCAAGATTTGAGGTCTACTTTAGTGAGATTTAGCTTATGTTTTGAGATGTGCACTAGGGAGCCCGAAACCCATTGGCATCATGTGCAATAGACTAAGGGAAAAAAATCAGGACAATCCATCCACATTGGATTAAAATTGAATGGAATGGGACCCCAATTAAGCTCACGTACAAAGGTCAAAGTTATTGGGCGATGATCTGAGCCCACCCAACGGAGGATCGAAGAAGAGACGTTTTTGGGAAAGGTGAGAAAGGAGTTGCTAATTAAGAAACGATCCAACCTGGTTGTAATGTGCCTATGCTTTGCCCTTATATTGTTCCAGGTATATGAGCCCTTAATGGAGGGAACATAAAAAAGATATAAATATGAGATGAGATCATCCATTTTTCCCTATATTGATCTCTCACTATTGAGCCCCCTCATTTTTCTTTAAGACTTCTTGTGATGTTAAAATCTCCCGCAATAATAGGATTGTGGGGAAGATTTCCTTTTTCTTTATAAGAGAGATCCCCAACACTCAACCTTTTCCCAGTTATTGTTTGGCATATAAACATTAATAATGGAGAGAGTCATACTTGTGGAGATCATGGATAGAGTTACCATAAACCAGTTTGGAGCTTGAAAACTATCCACCATTTTCAAAACATTTGTATTGCACATTGTGCATAATCCACCTGATGCACCTGTTGCACTGATGGATTTTCCTTTTCCAACTTTCCATACTCTTTGCATTTATTGGAGATATTCCTTCTCCCTCATCTTGGTATCATGGAGTAGAAGGATTAGGGGATTTTATACTTTAATTAACTTTCCAACTTATTCTTTTTTTTCTTTTCTCCCTAGGCCTCTACAATTATAGGAGACGATTTTCATCATTTACCCACATTTTTTTGTGCCCCCCCTTTAGAGGGTTGTGAGGAAACACCCTTGGTGTGTGTGGTATGTGATTTTCCTAACTTTACCTCTTTTCTTAGGGCTTCCTCAAGAGTAGAATAGATGCCTAGTTTTTTTCCCTATCTGCTTCCGTTTCCCTTCGGTTTCTATTGGTCTTTCTTCCAAATTTTATTATTGTAGTGGGATAGGTGATTTCAAGCTCTGAGTCACTTCCATAATTTCCTTGTTTCTCTTCCTCGAAATTTGTTGGGTTCCCTGAAGAGGGATGGGGGGGTATATTTTTATGATAAGGATCATCTCCACTCAAGGGATGAGTTTCCTTTGCTTTCCCTCTTCGATCCTCTTTATTTGGAGCTTCTTGGTGTGTAGTTTCATTTCCTTCCCGAGGTTCCCTAATTTATTCAATAGTTTCATCAAGGTTTACTAGTTCCACATACCTATTTTGACTGGGCTTCCCTCTCTGAGATGATATTGAGGACGGAGTATGGGGAACATGTTTTTTTTTCTCCTTTTCCTTGGGCCTATGATGTTGTTGTTGCCTTGCCAGTTCTTTTCTTTCTCTTTGGATGCTGCGATTGTTCCTGATTCTTCTCCTCTAGATAAGATGATTTGAATTGAGGACGAATTTTATCCAAGTGGCCATATTCATGACAAGATTTTCATTTGAATGGTAACTGCTCATAATCCACTTGTTGAATATATAAACATCTATCCAAGGTTAGCTGAATAACCTCTAGTAAACCGTTTTCTAGATCTACTTCTATGCAGAGTCTAGCACAATCTTCGAGGTAGTCTCGTGGCTCGACATGATCAATCTATTTTCCCAAAGAATTACCTATATTTCTTAGGGTTTCATCATTCCAACAATTAGAAGGGAGGAAGGGGAGTCTTACCCAAATTACGACCACTAAGGGGATGTAATTTTTTGGGATGAAATATGGGGTCCATTTTTTTAGATACATTCCTCGATATCCCATGAAATAGGGGCCACTACGAAAGATTAGATCCCTATCTTATTTTTTTTTCAAACAGGAAAACAAAAAAAACCTTACCACAAAAAGTCGAGGACATTTGACCATGGATCATCTTCTTCTAGTTTATATCTAACCATTGATACATGGCCTTGGGGGAGGGCCATAACTTGATGAACTTCCCAATGAGTCTTTTTTTAGCCGGCCGAAGATCGAAAGGATAGACCGACGAAGGATGAACATGCAATTTTGGGATTTCTTCAATTTTATTCAAATCTTGTTGGAGCTTGTTTCACTATTTTCTCATATGAAGAGATCAAATATTGAAAATATTTCATGTCAGGAGGTGGAGGAAAGTTCGAGGGGTTCCCCTGTTGGAGAAATTTCTATTTTTGACACACTAGTTCAGTGGGAGTTAACTGGCTAGTTCTATTTTAGACTTTCTATTTAGATCATCACTATTATGCTATTATGCATGCATGCATTATGCTATTATGCATGTTTTATTATATATATGAGAGTATTGCACTCATTCATTGTATAATATTGATCATGATCTATGTATCAATCATCATTCATCGATTAACTCATTGGAGTAGTGTGAATATATTTTCTCATTCTTCCATATTGAATCTCTCGTACTTTCTTGATAAGCTTTGATTGTACTTGCTTTAGCTAGATATCCTGTGTGGGTTTCTATGAAAAATTGACATGGTATCAGAGCTATGCTTCTTGGAGCAAGCCAGACAAGCCAGAGAAGAGGAAAATCAATGTTTCGGTGAGCAAAATCCGTGTAATAGAAGTTGTCGCATTCTTTCTTTGTTGAAAAGTGTGACAAGGACCTTTCACACCCTATTACAATACAGAGGGTGACAACAAGGAGCCTGTCACTATGTGTATGAAATAAAAGTGCGACAACCTCTTAAAACCACTTTCTTTTGGCAATAATTTCTCCCAAAATATTAACGTTTTGAGGAAACGACCCGCATGAGAAGTAAATCGACCCATTCTGCAAGTGGGTTTTCAACAATTTTTCAAAATTATTCACCGTTTGCTTAGAAATGAAGCTGGAATATTTCCTTCTAAAACTGATACAAATTCTCCACTTAAAGTTCCTTTTCTGCAGTGATTTCTTAGTTTTTCACTTGCATATTGAGAGTAAACTTTTAGGGGTTCTCAGAAACAATGGAAGAGATGGATACAACACCTATTATATATTCAAACTTGGTGGTAATCCTCACACCATACAATTATTTTGATTGGAAGCCCAAGGCTGCATTCCAACTCAAAAGGAAAGGACTATACAATTTGATGATGGGGACAGAAACAAATCCTACATCAGCAATTGAGAAGACTAGATGGGCAAACCAAAAGGATGAGGCCACAAGACTTCTTCTTGAATTGATTTCAACTGATCTATGGTTTCATGTTGCAACATGCAAGACTCCAAATGATATATGGACCACCATGGAAGGTCTGTTTGTAAAGCAGGATGAGATGAGAGGTCTTATGCTTGAGGTAGAGTTGAATCTTTTGGATCCTAAATTTTTTGATAATATACAATATTTATTTACTAAGTTTAAAGATTTGATATTGAGATTAACATCTTATGGTATTGATAACTCTAAACAAGTGGAACAAATTATTCTAACAATCTTGGCCAAGCTAGGACCAGAATATGCTGCATGTGTTTCCACTTTCCATTCAAGCATGTATCTCATGGGAACAAATTGGAAGATCCCTACCATGGATCAATTTGTTGATTCTCTCACACATGAGCAGGAAAAACTCATTCACATGGGCCTAATAAAGGATCCTAAAGCACATGCACTCACCATGCATGATGGAAAAATGATCATTCAAACAGAACATAAAGGAGAAACAAAATGAGAAGGAGGGATATTCCAAACCCTTCAACGATTCTTCAGGTTCCAAAGACTCTTCATATTCAAAGAAGAAGAAGAAGGGAAAGTAGTGCACTGAATGTAATAAACCAAATCATGAAGAATCCACATGCATGAAGAAACATATCGATCTGTTGGCACAAGAAATTCAACAGAACAACCTTGGAAACTTCATTCCAAAAGGAGTCAAGAAGCATAAGGAAGAAGATATTGCTCCTAAGAAAGGTAATCATCATGCTCTTGTTGTAATTAATTCCTCATCTGATTCATGGATTATAGATTCTGGTGCATCACATCATATGGAAACGAAAGAGGAAGTTTTTACTTCTCTGAGTTCATGCTCTACACCCCCTATTCTCATGGGGGATGATACTCCAGTAGTAGTAGTGGGAGAGGGAAGAGTGGAAATCCATAATTGTAGTTTTGAGAATGTTTTACATGTTCCAAAGATTTCTATGAATCTGCTCTCAATTTATCTCATCACTCAGAAAGGTAAAAAGGGTGAATTTACATCAGATTTAGTTTCTATACTTGATATGCATGAAAATTCCATTATTGCAATTGGTGAGGTGGATCACAATCAAGGTTGTATAAATTCACTAAGTTTTATGATGATGACTCCTATTTTATACCTACACATAAGGAGATTACTTTGCATGCACCTCTAATGCAACATGCAGATACTCTTGTGCTTCCATTACTTTCAGACATCAGAGATGATTCCATACACTCAGATTCTTTTCATGGAAATAAGAAGGTAGTACAACTAGATAAGAAGCCAATGCCAAAGCTTCAGCATATGCCCAAGAAGGCACATTTCACACTTCATGCAACAAGTATCCTTGTAGGGAATCCATTGGATTTGAGGAGGAATCGATCTCAACATGAGGATCCTTCTCATGTACTTTCAACTTATGAACCCGTGATGCCCATGGATTGATATATGGTTCAATACACTGATTTGAGGACCTACAATAAGGCTGTGGGAATTAAATTATGGAAAGCAACCATGCATAAGGAGTATGACTCACTCCTAGAGAATCAAACTTAGGATTTGGTTCCACTTCCACCGGAAAAGAATATTTTCAGGTGTAAATGGGTCCATAGGATCAAGAGGTACAAGGCTAGACAGGTTTCCAAAGGGCTTCATTAGATCCACAAATATTTCTACATATTCACAAAGAATTTCAGTGAGAATAAGTTTCAGACTTTATGGGATCTTCTTGGAGTGAAGAACACAATTGCCTAGCAACTACCTTTTCTTCTTTTGATGCATTGTCTTTTGAGGGGGGGTTTTGTTCCCATGTGTTTTTCCCTCTTTCCTCATTTTTATTCAGTGTTAATTAGTTGAAATTTACATGAGTACCTATTATGGCCTAGTTGTCGGGACTCATTTTTACTCCATAGTGATGTTCAAGGGGGTTGTTGGAGAAATTTCTATTTTCAGCACACTAGTTCAGTGGGAGTTAACTGACTAGTTCTATTTTATACTTTATATTTAGATCATCACTATTATGCTGTTATGCATGCATGAATTATGATATTATGAATTTTCTTTCCTATATATGAATGTATTCCACTCATTTATTGTATCATATTGATCATCATCTATGTATCAATAATCATTCATTGAACATCTCATTGGAGTAGTGTGAATAGATTTTCTCATTCTTCCATATTCAATCTCTTGTCCTTTCTTGATAATCTTTGTTTGTACTTTCTTTAGCTAGATCTCATGTGCAAGTTTATATGAAACATTGACATGGTATCAGAGCTACACTACTTGGAGCAAACCAGACAAGCTAGAGAAGAGGAAAATCAGAGTTTCAGTGAGTGAAATATGTGTAACATAAGTTGTCACGGTTTCTTTGTCGAAAAGTGTGACAAGGACTCGTCGCACCCTAGTACACTATAAAGGGCAACAAAAAGGAGCCTATCACTCTATGTATGAAGGAAAGGTGCGACAACCTCTTAAAAATCCTTTATTTTTGTAGTAATTTCTCCCAAAATATTAACGTTTTGAAGAAATGACCCATGTAAGAAGTAAATCGACCCATTCTACAAGTGGGTTTACAACCATTTAGTGAAATTCCTCACTGTTTTCTTAGAAAAGAAGATGGAATATTTCCTCCTGAAAGTGATATGACTTCTCCACTTAAAGTGCCATTTCTGCAGTGATTTCTCATCTTTTCACTTGCATATTGAGAGTAAACTTTTAGGGGTTCTCAGAAATAGTGGGAGAGATGTATATGACACCTATTATATAGTCAAACTTGTTGGTAATCCTCACACCATACAATTATTTTGATTGGAATCCCAAGGCTGCATTCCAACTCATAAGGAAAGGACTGTACAATTTGACGATGGGGACAAAAACAAAGCCTACATCAACAATTGATAAGACCAGATAGGCAAACTAAAAGGATGAGACCACAAGACTTCTTATTGAATTGATTTCAACTAATATATGGTTTCAAGTTGCAACATGGAAAACTCCAAATGAGATCCAGACCACCTTGAAAGGTCTATTTGGAAAGCAGGATGAGATGAGAAGTCATATGCTTGAGGTAGAGTTGAATACTTTGGATCATAAAAGTTTTGATAATATACAAGATTTATTTACTAAGTTTATATATTTGATATCGAGCTTATCATATTGTGGTATTGATAAGTCTAAAAAAGTGGACCAACTTATTCTAACAATATTGGCCAAGATAGGACCAAAATATGTTGTTTATGATTCCACTTTCCATTCAGGCAAGTATCTCATGGGAACAAATTGGAAGATGCCTACCATGGATCAATTCATTTATTCTCTCACACATGAGTAGTAAAAACTCATTAAGATGAGCCTAATCAAGGATCCTAAAGCACATGCACTCACCATGCATGATGGAAAATGATCATCCAAATAAAACTGAAAGGAGAAACATAATGAGAAGGAGGGATATTCCAAACCCTTCAACGATTCTTCAGGTTCCAAAGAATATTCATATTCCAAGAAGAAGAAGAAGAAGAAGGGAAAGTAGTGCACTGATTGCAATAAATCAAATCATGAAGAATACACATGCATGAACAAACAAATCGATCTTATGGAACATGCACTTTAGCAGATCAACCTTGGAAATTTCATTCCAAAAGGAGTCAAGAAGCAGAAGGAAGAAGATCTTGCTCCTAAGAAAGGTAATAATAATGCTATTGTTGTAATTAATTCCTCATCTGATTCATGGATTATAGATTTTGGTGCATCACATCATATAACAGGGAAAGAGGAAGTTTTGAATTCTCTGATTTCATGCTCTAGAACCCCTATTTTAATGGGGGATGATACTCCGGTAGCAGTAGTAAGAGAGGGAAGAGTGGAAATCCATAAAGACAAGTTTTGAGAATGTTTTACATGTTCCAAATATTTCTATGAATTTTCTCTCAGTTTATTAGATCACTCAGAAAGGTAAAAAGGGTGAATTTACATCAGATTCAGTTTATGTACTTGATATGCATGACAATTACTGTAACGCACCAATTGCTCTGATACCAATTTGTAATGCGCCAATTTCTCTGATACCAATTTGTAACGTGCCAATTGCTCTGATACCAATTTGTAGTGTACCTTTTTAAAGAACCAAGAGGTTTAACGCGCTCTTGTAATATTCTGTACACTCTTTCAATAATAAACACAGGCCAATATAACCACATGCCTTTAAGCACAATTAAACACATTTAAAATACAGAGTGAAACATATAAGTTACTGTTACCATTAACAAACCATAGCATGCAACAGTATTTCATTTACACAGCGGAAAACATGATACAAAACAGCACAGTCATGTCAAATGTGTTA
>ML789125.1:86129-99312 GCA_009831015.1 Picea engelmannii | reverse complement strand
AGATGCCATCTTACGCCCACTACTACTAGACCCTCATTCCCCACATGCCTGTTCCGCCCAGGAGTATACACCTTCACACGCACAGTCCATCGGTGCTAACCTCCCCTTCTGGGTCTCGGCAACAGGCCGGATCAGGAAGTCTCGGAGCCCGTAGCTGGTGCTGGACACTCTCTGGAAGACACACTTCCCAGCAAACTCTTTCACCTGGAAAGAGTTGCTTGCAGGCCTGACAACCTGCCTCTTCAAACCACAATCACCTCCCTCACCTGGAGAGAGATTACACACAGGCTAAGCACGAATTCACACTGGCCAGTAAGCCATGCGCAGTCCAGCACTGCGTGGCCACAACATCCAACTGGGAACAGACACGGGCTTTCCAAACAGGCTCAACAATCACGAATAGATCCACGGTTTCGGTTTCGGGATGTCACCAGGTGTACATAAATTCCACTCACAGGCTTGACGGTTCAGAATAGAGTGTACGGTTCATAAGATGCACGAGGTATCTCTGCAAAGGTTAGACCCCTTCACACTCAGACAGTCCCCGGTCGAATCGAGGAGGAACCTACACAGCAGTTGACGGGAATGGGAGCGGGCCTCCAACACGGCTTGCTTCGACAGTTTTAACTGCATGCGCATGGGTTGACACTTGTCACCCATGAAGCTCGTTCCTTCACATGTGGAAGTCACTCGTCCTTCCAAAGGACTTAGGGTAAAATAATATGCACATGGCTCTTTTTTGGAAATAATATTAAAATATTAATCCAGGCCTAAGCCCCCTGGGCTTAGCCCCTAGGTTCAACACCCAGCCCCCTTTTTCCCCACCTTCCATCCCTTAATCCCTTGCCCACTCTGTGGACACTCAGTCCCCCATCACTCTTTCATCGTGGATGGTCTGCACTGGTGGTATTTATATTTTATTAATTGACCTGCATACATACAAGTATATCAACAGGCTCCTGGCCTTCAACACTTAGGCTCCCTGGCCTAACAAAACTCATAAGCCTACAGCTTATACCAAACTTGGCTCACCAGCCTATAGAACATATTTATAATTCTTTGCATATAACATGATCTGTAACGGGGCTCGGCCTTGGGGACACTACAATTACATTATTGCAATTGGTGAGGTGGATCACAAATCAAGGTTGTATAAATTCACTATTTTTTTTATGATGACTCATGTTTTATACCTACACATAAGGATAGTACTTTGGATGCTCCTCTAGTGCAACATGCATATACTCTTGTTCTCCCATTAGTTTCAGACTGTTGGACAACTGAGAGGTGGGGTGAATCAGTTGTTACTGTGCTTAAAAAATTATGCCCATTTTAAACTCTTTACAGAACACTCAGTGGTGATCACAATAATGCAGGGAAGTAAGCAATAGACTATTCAACATCAATCACACACATGAAATATATAGAGATAGATATTTCTTGAGGAAACCCATAAAGGGAAAAACCTCTTCTTCTTGATATGATAAGTAATCTTTATTTTTTGTACATTATCATTCTTAGGAGCACCAACTCCTTTTGAGGCTACCACCTCTGTTTTACAAGCAACAACTTGCTGAGAGAACCAACTCTCTGGTTTCTCTAGCACCCACTAAAAAGAAGCACCAACTCCCTGGTTTCTCTAGCACCCACTATAAGAAAGCACTAACTCCCTGAGTGTTCCAACACCAACTTCCAGTTACACAAGCACCAAACTGTATAATAGAGAACAATAATTCTCCCTTGCACCACCTTGCCACCCTGGTTTTTCTGGCTGCAACCAGATGGAAGCTACAAATCTCTGTGTTCAAGCACCCACTTAAAACTCTGAGGACAATAGTCCTCCCTAGCACCTCCCTACCACCCTGAAATATAAATCTTTTCTTTTCATAAATTTATCACAGTGATATAGTATTTATCAATGGATTACCAATATCATCATTGTTCTGCTACACTGCTCTGCTTTGCCTGCATCAGTGTTTTCTTGCACACATCTCTTGCGCTTTCTATTCTTCTGCCTTTTATTCTCTGTGTTCCATGTCCATTCTATGCACTATGCCTCTTCTATGCATTTCAATTTCTATACACAACATGCTTCTACTTGCATGAATCACACTCAACAACAACAACCCAACCGTCTCTTCTATGTTCTACGTATATTTATCATGCCAAATATTCTGCTAGATCATCCATGCAACTCATCGTGTTATTTGGCGGTTATACTGAGTTTGTTCGTCATTAGTGGCTTATCTTGAGATTATTTTCCTTCTCTGGAAGTGCAACACTTCGTCTTCTTTGTCACAGTTGAGCTTATCCTTTCTGTTGCAGTTGCAGACTTCGACACTTTTCCATATGTCAATTATCTCTATGATCAGTCTTCATTCCACTGGCAATTACCTTGAGGCTCTTCATCTCCTCTGGCGATCACCCTACAACTCCTCGAGTTCTTTGGCTGATACAATCACTTTGTTCTGGTAGTTACAACCAGTCAATTATGGATTCTTTGGCTTATAAGCCCCTTCCTTCACGTGATCACTGGTGGTGACCATACGCCTGGGCTTAAAGAGAGCTTGGGTGCTTTATCAATTCAACAACCACGATTCATTCTCCTAAAATGGACGACTGTCGTAACTTCGACATTTCTCCCTTCAGAGCTTTTGGGTTTCAAACCTTTCAAAACTTATGAATCAGAATTCCCAAACAGATTTGACTGTTTACATTCATTTTGTGGAAATGGATCAATCGTCAGATTTGATTCTTACAAGGCTTAATCTGACGGCCAGGACTTAATCAACCATTGAGATGGATGGACACCTTTTACTCTGGGTCTATGCCTATTATACTTACACTATCCTTCCACTGTATCTTGATCAATAATTGAGAGTGCACCCGACATCATATCGAAGGTCGAGATCTCCTTCAGGTCTCCGGAATTCAGAGATTTCAACTTTCAACTAGAAATCCTTGAAGTGAGATTTCTCTGAAATATGAGATCAGCTGACACATACTTCCCTTGATGATCAAAGGTTGATATTTGTCTTCGGGTCTTCGGACTTCGAAGATTTTAACTTTAAACTAGAAATCCTTGAAGTGAGATTTCTCCGAAATCTCAGATTAGATGACACGTACTTCTCTTGACAATCAATGGTCGAGATTTGCCTTCGAAAATTTTCATGTTCTTCCCATCCACAAACTTTTGAAGTTGTTATTATAACCCTAATTTGCACCATACATGCTTACCTGGCATCAAACCATCTCATATCCCTTCTGTGCCAAAGCACTACTGAACAACTCTTTAAAAAACCTCTTTTATAAAGGCCCACGCGCCCTACTCCATTACTGCACGCGTGTACACACTAGCTGACCTAAAACAACCCGCGTGGACCGAAAAAAGAAAAGTTTCCGACGGAACACACAGCTTTGGGTGAGTTAACTAAAACTCCCAGCCATGCATGGCTGAGGGTTCATCCAAATACCTAGCTTCTTCTAGCCTATAAAAGAAGGGTTAGGGGTCCCATTTGGAAGAGGATAAAAAGGGTAAATAAACTCTGCCCAATTGCATATTCCCATTGTCCCAACCCTTTATCCATCCTTGTGCAAGAAGAGATACAAAGCAAAGAAGTTGGAGGACATATGAAGAGGAGCCCAGGATCAGGATTCGCGAAGCAGTGGACGGTCTCGACATTGTAAGTTGATTCATTAAAGTTAATAATAAAGAAATTATTTTTCCGTCCCACTATATGAGTTCTTCATAGTTCAGTAAATATATGTTTGAATCTCTAACCCATTAGTCTGTAGGTAAAATGCATGTGTAGTTTGTTGCTTGTTTTGTATGCAGGTCAACCTTGGGAGGAGAGCTGCCAACAAGCGATCAAGTGTGAAGAAGGATCGACATCGACCATCCGGAACAAGGTATGTTGGTCTAACCATGTATTTGCTGAAAAGAAATGGGGATTAAGTCTAGGACAAAAGTAGAAAGTAGTTTTCTTTTGGTCATATCTGCATGCATACTATAACCCTATTTTCTAGTCGATAGGGGGATTTCCCACCACAATAGAATTGGTGACCATACTGGGGAAGTCTCTAGGGTTCCTGGGAGTATTTTTGGGTAGTTTTAAAAGACTGGTTTTCTTGCCTTTTTTTTGAAGTTTCTGCAAAGTCTGAGCTAGCATAGAGTTTGGTTTTCCATACCAGTTGTCTCTGTTATTTGCTTGACTGTGTTTTTTTTGAGACCCACGGAGGTACACACGGCTTGCATAAGGTCTGCACGCGTGTACCCGCGCCCTACTCTCTTACAGCCCATGTGTAAACACTTGTTGAAGAAGTAGCAGTAGCGTGTAGATTCCAGAAAATTTTTGAGGCAGTCATCCTCTTCCCTGTCAGAATCAGTGATTCTCAGGGGTTTTCTGGAATTCTTTCTAAGTCTTGGTTGTTTGCAACCTTGTCTCATATTGGTTTGTTTTACGATTTATTTTCCTTACATTGTTTTCTTTTTCTTGTTAAAGAGAGTGTCTAAGCCTTCAAGGGATCCTGGTTCTCAATATCAGTGGTCTCTTCCTAGTTTGGATTGTTTGTTTTTAGTTGTTTCAGATTTTTAGAGATACATGCGGCCTGTATAAGGCTAGCACACGTGTACACGCCCTCTGGCTCTACACAGCTTGCGTGCACACGCTTGCTATTGGATTGTCAATAGTGTGCTTGTGTAGGATAGTTTTTGTTGAGGGTAAGACAGTCACCCTTTCCCTTGACAAGAGTTAGACCTCTCAGGTTTTTGAATCTCTGTCCTAGCAGTCAGTAGCTTAGGGTTGATCTTAGCCTTTAGCTTGCTTTTTTCATTTAAAAGTTGTCATTAAAAAAAAATTCTTTAGGGTTTTTAGACAAGTGTGAGAGTCATTTTTTAAATTGCTAGTGTGTGATTTCTTGAAGTGATTCTTTGAGATCTGCGATTAGGCCATAATTGTTTTTCTTGGTTTTTTACTTGTTGGTATTTTTTCTTTTTGCTTTATCAGCATTTAAATAAAAAAGAAAAAATCTCTTTCATTTTCTTGTTTGGTTGAAAAGTGTGATTTTGCATTAGTAGCCAGGGAAAAATCTTTGTTTTCTTAAGTTATTGATAGTTTACTTAGATCGTAAGTAGCTCATAGTCGAGTGAAATTCTTCTTTAAGTTTGATGATTCAAAAGATCTTAGAAAAATAATTTTTTTTTTTGAAAAGTTGTTGAAATTTTGCATTAAGTGAAGGTTTTTGTTTCCATCTTTTTATTCATTTTTACTTTCGTCTTTTAAACATCATCAGTTTCACTTTCATACCCCTTGACATAAGGCAATCCATAAAATTAACACTAAATCTAAAATTTATTAGACTTTTATGTTTGTAGGGTTAACCAACTAGTTCAGGATTAGGGCCTTGGATTAGGTTGGAGAGGAAACTCTTCAAGGCCATTAAAATCAAACATTGGAGTCTGAGTTAGGGAGTTTCCAAGTCCAGTATCGTGAAAGTTATCTGGGACCCCCCTCTAACATAGGGGATACATACGAGGTCACGTGCGGAAAGGTAGCGGAGATAACCCCTCCAAAGCTGGACCAATCGTAGTCGAGAACACATATAGAGGGCGTGTTTTGGGATTTTGTCAGTTGCATTTGCCATGGGGATTTTTGGTTCTTGAATCTGTTCGAGGTACTCAGTTGTCTTCTCAACCACTTTCTTCCGATACCCTTGACAAGTTTTGGGCTCGATACCCTACTCATTGTGGTCTACCCGACTTTCGACTGTACCCACATGGTGATTGTTCAAGCGTTGGCAACCTAGTTGCCTATCTTTTTTAGGGGCATACATAGGTGACTTCGGGGGTATACTGTGGTACCTAGGACAGACATTGGTCCACGCTTTGTAGAGTATTTTCAAAGGGTGCTTCCTTTTTTTATTTTCACTTGCACCGGTAAGTTGCTCTAGTGTTGGTTGTTGTAACTGTTTTTCCAATTAATTTAGTGTTTGCCTGTCTTATCTTCTAGGGACTTTTTTAGTGCATGTTGTTTTTGAATGGTTAGACTACCCTAGTGTGTCTTTGATCTTCTCACACAGTGGAGGATCATGAGCTCCACCGGTCATGAAGGCTTCTTGGCCTGCTGCCGGTTGCACTGGAGCCACCCCCACCACCACTAAGGCGAAAGCTAGACCAACAAAGGTATTTTGAAGCGACCGGGTCACAATAAATTGTGCCCGACCAACATCCAGAGGAATCGACCGTTTTAGACCTTGGAGCGCAAGATTTTGGTCTGGTTGAAACCTCCACCACTAATCTTTCGGCACCCATCATCGTACTGATTCATCCTTACGTATACCAGATAGTGTTGCATACAACAATGGAAACAAATGTTGTTACTCCTTCTGGGAATTCTTCAATTCTCACTACGGTTGTCACCATAGGAGAGTTTACACCTCTGAACCCACTGTCACCAGTTCGAGCCACCATGGTCTCGACCACCTCTACATCGCATAGTGGTTCGATCTCATCTTTGGCAGTGGCCACAACTCCTTTCACACCAAGTGCGACAGGCCCTCCATTCTCATACATGATGCCTAGTTCACGTACAAGTCTTGTACTTTCCTACTCCACTTTACAGACTTTAGGTTTGGGGGTAGGGAGCTGTAACACTCCTCTGCAAGGACACATGGGGGGAAATCCTGCTCCTTTTAACTCTTTCCCTTATGGGGGAGGTCATATACCTCCTTCGTCCCCTTCACTCGGTGACTCGCATCAACAAACTGCCAGGCAACCTGTACACCATATTTTACTTGGAGTGGGGAGTCAAGGACCACCTTCTCATAATATGCCGGTAGGTTTGACACCATTTTTTTTTGTTCGGTGCATTTGGTACCAACGCCTTCTCGTCAGCTACTTTCCCAATTGGGGGCAACCCTGACTTCAGACAATCTATTCCTATGCAGGGTACTATTCTTGCACAGGGGGCACACCCAGGAACTTCTTCCACAGCAGGGCCTTGGAATTCTTAGCAGGGATCCATTCCCTCGTCTGAAATGCCAATCTGGGGTAATTCTTCCCACAATCAATGGAACCCCAGATAAAGCACTATGCCTATCCCCACGGGACCGACATGGAGCAATCCTTCCCAAAGTCCTTTGAATGTAATGCATGCCCAACCATCTATGTCCTATTTCGGAAATCCGCCGATGATTTCTCCTCACACGCAAAATCCATATGCTCGCCATCGCCATGGTTTCTACCAGAATCCAGGCCAGGAGCCGAACTTTTCCTGGCAACCTAGTGCCGGTCAAACTCCAGGCCCCTTTTTCCCAGGTTATCATCAACAACCCAAACTACCTTTCCTGGCAACCTTGCATTTTCCAGACTTGACAAGGTTGTTGAATGGCCCTATCTATCATGATCCGCGTTGGCCTCATATGTCGATGAAGTTTCCTTCAGACATCCCAAAGTTCAAAGCCAAGCCTAACGAAGATCCAGGAGATCATGTGACTACCTTCTATCTTTGGTGCTCATCTAACTCGTTGAAAAATGACTCCGTACAATTGCGATTGTTTCAACGTACTCTCATTGGGAGTGAAATGAAATGGTACATTGAGCTCGATTGCTCAATAAACTCTTCCTTCGGTGAATTGACCATGGCTTTCCTCAACCATTTCTAGTTACCTGTGAGATACGACGCTGACACAGAATTATTGGCCAATTTTTCATAGACAAAAGCAGACCATATCTCTGATCACATCCGAGAACGAAGATACTGAAAGAGTTTAATTAAGGTACTAGTCCCACTAGCATTCCTTCTTGAGTGGTTTCTTAAGTCTTTGGTCCCACAGTTGTCCAAGGACGTTGCAACGTCGGGATTATTTTCCGAAAAAGACACCATCATGAGAGCTCAACAACTTGAGCTAATCTATTCTCAGTCTAGTTTATTATACGAGATCTTACCAGATGCACCACGCTCAATACTTGATAAAACTAGACAGAGTGTTGGATCGCATGCCGATGGTATTGTTGGTTCAGCACAAACCAAGCCTACTGATAAACTAACAACTCAGTTGCAACAATTGTCTATACAATACATAGCGGCCAGCCAAACTACTACTGTGGTTGCTCCCACTACCAAAACGTCGGATGTACACACAGTGCAATCGACTAATCCAAAGGCCACCCAGCAGCCTGAAGGAAAGAAAAAACAACAGAAGAAGGGTAAGGGGGATAAGAAACCCATTGATAATGATGGTGGGGGCAATACTGAGAAACGAAAGGCGAGGTATCCATGCAACCTGTGCGTGGAAGACCACCCAACCCACATTTGTCTCCGGCTTGCAGAGGCCCAAAAGTTTGTGACACAACAACAACATGTTGTGTTAACCAATCCATTCCAACATGGGAAAAATCTAACACAAGCCTCTACAAGCACGGAAGGGGGCAGCCAAGGACCCTCTCCGCCTGTGAACAACCCCACATCCGCGAACGTATATATTGTGAAGATTGATGCTTTTATATCAACTAGAGCACATGACTATAGTAAACCAGGCACTTCTGAGAAGGGTAAAGAAGTTGAACTCCCATCTCTTCCTCTACAGATTGAGAAGACATTGGGTGAAACAATGACACACATTCCCAAAGGCGCTTTCAAAAAAGTTTCTCATAACCCAAACTCAAGGGCCTCCCATAACTACTCTGTGGTGGAATATTTATCACAAACCCCTTGTGCGATGTCTGCTTTGGAAGTCCTCCAAAGCTGCCCTTCCCAGAGGAAAGCCTTGTTAACCACTTTAGGATCTACCGAGACTTGTAATCCGGGTACAATCATGTTGGATACAACCGACTTAAAACCTCGTCTGCCTTACCACGTAGCATTTCAGATAGTAGTGGCTTATCCCACGAAAAATTTTACTCGGAATATATTCTGTACGGTGGTTGATGAGGGCACCTCGACATGCGTTATGTCATTGGCATGTTGGAAGGTCATTGGCCAGCCCATTTTGTCTCTGTCACCTACTCTCCTCACGGCTTTCGACGATCGTTCGTTCCAACCACATGGTATCGTTCCTTCTTTCCCCATGCAGTTAGGTGGGAAGACCATGTGTGTCGAAGTAGAGGTAGTCGATGCTCCCCTCGACTATAACCTCTTGTTAGGAAGGAGTTGGACTTATGACATGCATGTTGTGGTTGCTACAGTTTTTCGGGTCTTGTTGTTTCCACACGAGGGCCGGATAGTGACCATCGATCAATTGTATTTCTCTAGACATGACCCTGCATTGGGGGCATCCACGGTCTCGATGATTGATAATCCTCAACCAGCTGTCATCAACGTAGGGGTTGGTTTGTGCCCATCTTTGATGGGTACCTTCGATTACCCACCCCCTCAAGGCGATATCAGGTTTATATCGAATCACCATAAGGTTGAGATTTTTCAAGTTTCGTCATTCCGCAAGACTTACTTCGACGATCCATGGATACTTCCTTTCCCATCGGCCACAATGGATGGGACAGGGAACCCATGCATGTCCATGCCCTTGTGCGCAATAGAAGTAGCGTACTCTCTAGTCCAGCAAACTTTATCTAACACTGATCCAACTCATGCACAAGAGTTTGATCCACTTATAGAGCCTATTTGGGCTCAGGGTTCTCTTGCTGGCACCGATTCATTAGACTTGGTCTTTCCCTCTAACAAAGCAATAATTGAAGCAATGACTAGTCTGGACAAACCCTGGGAAGATCTTCATCACAGATCATACTTCCTCCCAGAGTTAAGCCGAATCGAGGCAGGAGAATTCATCGTGACTATGACGGGAGATCGGTCTTGTCCTATTAATCTCTTAGCTACCCATGAAGTTTATGCTGAGGGTAATATGGAAACCATCACTGAAACCATACCGATCAATATCTCCCGAAACCCTGGCATCGTGGAGAATATTTTCATTGGAGCTGACTGGTCCCCTGGAGAGATTCAAATCTATACAGGTCTTTTCAAAGAATTTCGCAATGTTTTTGCCCGGTCTTATGAGGAAATTCCAGGTATCGATCCAAAAATAGTTGAACATGAAATCACAATGTATCCTGATGCCAAGCCTGTTCGGCAGAAGCTTCATCCATTTAATCCTAAGAAAGTAGCAACCATTAAGGTTGAGGTTGAGAAATTGCTAAAAGCCGGGTTTATCTATCCTATCCATTTGACCCAATGGGTGTCAAACCTCGTGCCGGTCAATAAAAAACAAGGCACGATTCGTGTATGTATCGACTTCCATGATTTGAACAAGGCCTGTCCCAAAGATAATTTTCCCACACCTTTCATCGACTAGATCATTGATGAATGTGCGGGTTGCGAAGCATTTTCTTTCATGGATGGTTTTTCAGGATATAATCAAATCCAAATCAAACCCAAAGACCAACACAAAATGACATTCATCTGTCCATGGGGTACATTCATGTATCGTAAGATGCCTTTTGGTCTCAAAAATGCTGGAGCCACCTTTCAGTGGGTGATGTCTTTTGCTTTACATGACCTCAAGCATATAGTCGAGGCCTATTTAGGTGATTTAGCATCTCGATCTCGCAAGAGAACAGATCATTCCACACACCTCCGACTTATCTTCGAACGTTGTCGCTACTTTCGGATTCACTTGAATCCAAACAAGTGCAACTTCTGCGTAACGTCAAGATGATTATTAGGTTTCATAGTGTCAACAACAGGGATCACAGTCGATCCTCTCAAGGTTGAGGCAATAATTCAGTTTCCCCCCCCCACGCACAATCCTTCAACTTTAGAGTCTACAGGGCAAGGCAAATTTTCTAAGACGCTTTATCGCTAACTACGCCGAGATCACCAAGGGATTTATGCACTTACTTAAAAAAGATGTTCCCTTTTGATGGGACGATGCCACTCAACGCTCTTTCGCCGCATTGAAACATGCACTCACAACTGCCCCTCTGCTCTGGCCACCTACCTATAAAAAAGATTTCTTATTATATCTGGTTGTAGCAGAGTCAACCATTGGCATGGTCTTAGTTCAAGAAGATGATTTGATCGCCGAATATGTCATATATTACCTTAGCCGAGGCCTCGTAGGACTGGAACTCAATTTTTCTCATATCGAAAAACTTGCGTTGGCAACAATCCATGATGTTCAACGGTTCCGTCATTATGTTCTGTTTCACAAGACCACCATCATTGCTGTCATAAATCCATTTCAGTACATGTTGACACGATGGGTAATAGGCGGAAAATTTAGTATATGGATAGTCATCCTCCAGGAGTTTGACTTATATTTCGTTTCAGCGAAGTCCAAAAAGTCACTGGTCTTTGCAGAACTTATTTCGGAACTTTCGGTTGAGTCAGGTGATCTTGTGCCCGAAGAGTCGCCTATCAGAGGAGATATGTTTTTTATCACCTCTTCGGATCCCTGGTACGAATATATACTTATCTATCTCCAGACTTTGAATTGCCCCACCACTGCTTCTCATGATGAGTGTCGACGCATACGCCATCAGGCTAAGAATTATCTCATACTCAATGATACATTGTATGAGAGAGGTGTAGACTGCATCCTACGCCGATGTCTTATTCACGATGAAGAATTTATCGTGCTTAATGATTGCCACACCGGAGCTTGTGGCATTCATTTATCTGGGTTGGAAACAACCCAAAATATTCTACAAGCAGGTTACTTTTGGCCGACACTTATCAAAGATTGTATCAAATCGGTCAAGAAGTGCCATCCATGCCAAATCTTCTCTCGGAAGATGAGGGAACATCCCACTCCCATGTTTCCTGTCATCACAGCTGGTCCCTTCACCAAGTGGGGGATTGATTACACTACATGCAACCCTTCATCAGCAAGGGGGCACCGCTATATCATCATAGCTGTAGACTACTTCACGAAGTGGGTTGAGGCTATGTCAACGTTTAAAGATGATGGAGACACTGTAGCTCTCTTTTTATTGAACCAGATAATAGCAAGGTTTGGTGTCCCAAGAGAGATTGTCATTAACCATGGAAGTCACTTTCAAAACCAGATGATGACCGAGTTAATGTCAAATCTTGGGTTACGGCAAGAACATTCGTCACCCTACTACCCCCAAGCAAATGGTCAGGTGGAAGCTGTGAACAAAACTCTTAAGACCATTCTACAACGAATGATCAACTCAGCCAAGTCAAATTGGCATTTGATGTTATACTCGGCATTAAGGGCTTACCAAACATCTGTTAAGAATGAAACCAGTTTCTCACCTTTCCAACTCATTTACGAGCTGGAGGCAGTCTTACCTATCGAATGTCATATCCTGTCAATAAAGTTGGCAGTACAATTATTGCCAGACACTTCTCCACTTGAAGAACGGTTAGTATACCTTGAGCAACTCAATGAGCAGCGTCGTGATGCAGCCCTGGCCAACGAGGCTAACAAACATAAGGTCAAGTGTCATAATGATAGGTCCATTTGTCCTCGGATTTTCTCTGAAGGTGATCTTGTCCTGGTCTATGACCAAGATAAGGACCCCATGGGGGCAGGAAAATTCAAACCCATGTGGTTCGGACCTTTCATCATAAAAGAGGTTTTAAAAAAGGGCACTTATCATCTATTTGACTTTGAAGGGAATGCTTTGGCGGAGCCTAGAAATGGGCTCTACCTCAAGAAGTATTACTCATAGGCAGGTTACTCTGGGTAACTTTTTGTAACATATGTATAGTCTTTGTACTATTACTTTGTAGTTTCTTTTAGTGTTATGGACGTGTCATTGATGTTATCTTTCGTCACTGTGGCAGATGTCAAGTGATTCCGAGGTGTTTTTTGGGTATGCAGACGGTGCTAGTCGGCACACTCGGAGGCTTGCCTCCGCAGCTTGGGTAATCTTTACACCTTAGGGCCAGTTATTATTTTTCGGAGGTATATGCTTAGGTGACACCACAAATAATGTCACCGAGTATAGTGCAGTTATTGAGTTGCTTCGTGACGCTTTGTCATTGGGTATCTCTCATCTCTGGGTCTATCTTGACGCTCAACTGGTTGTGTCTCAGTTAAACAAAGTATACCGAGTTCATGATCCAAATTTACACCGACGATTCCTTAGGGTACGTCTCTTAGAATGAAACTTTGATTATATTACATATTTTCATGTTCCTAGGAGATTAAACCAAGTTACAGATACTCTAGCTAATCAAATTTTAGATTGGCATCT
>ML789125.1:70263-81793 GCA_009831015.1 Picea engelmannii | reverse complement strand
CTCCTCTAATTTTCACTCCTTGAATCCTCCCCAAAAAGAGGTTATAGAAAGAATGGTAGACTTTATTCAATTCTGGTCTGTTCAGAAGACCCAACTTGTACAACATGCCCCGCGCTCAATATTTAACATCTGATTCTAAAACTTTCACACAAGAAACTACAGTCCGTACTCTTTCCAATGGAAGTGGTCCCACTGCATTTGGATTCTGTATGAAAAAGTTATGATTGGTTTACCCAGAACACCTGTTTATTGACTAGTTTCAGGACTGGTCAAAAACCCTATATTCCACAGAGTGTATCTCCATAATTATAGCGAATCAAGAGCTGAACTTTTTACCAGAGGTACCTTGATATGTATTCTCAATACCATAGTGATTTCACCATCTGAATCATTCTAGAAAAAAATTTATAGCAAAAATGGTAAGATGACCTGAAAATAACATACCTTAGAACACATCACCAAAGGACTTCATCATCCCTTGAAATCCGGCCTTCTTTTACTTCTTCTTCCCTCTGAAATTCGACTTGTATCAAATGAATGTATAATGATATTTATTTATACCATTTATGCCACTTCCTTTTAACATTAGGGTCGACCTGACACTTTCTTATTTTGTAATTATTTTCTTTAATTATTTTCAGGGCCTACATGTACTTCCTTTTTCAATTCACTTTGTCATGTTCAAAAATTCATTTCTCCTCAACCATGAGGATCCATGTGACGTGCCACATACCACTGGAAATAGCATGATGTATACTATCCATTCATGGGTGTTGTATATGCATGTGCATTTTCCTTCATGTCCAAATACCTTTATCAATCTTGCAGTCCAAAACCCATGACTAGGGTTGAAATCAATGACATCAATCAATCTTCCAACATCTACCAAGCCTGAGTCGACCCCTCTGCAATTTTTCTCTTGCCCTCATACCTGACCATCCTGAATGTCCAATCAAGTCATTGTTCGAAATCAATGAAGCCTTCATTCTGATCATCAATATTATCTAGTCAATGACCGACGAGTCGTCGAAGTCTTCTAGGTAGTGAAGTCGTACACCCATATTACATTCCTACCTTGAGTTTTGAAGATTTTGAAGTTGTTGCTCAAGCTCTGAAGATCTCATCTCCAGCCATCAAGCCGTATCAGCTTCTAGAAGATGGATACTCTATATGTATATATTTTTTATTTCAAGATGTAGCTCTGTTGTGTATTGTTCACGGCTACACTTTATATAGTTATTTGACATGGATCTACAACGTATTTGATTGGTAGCCATTATTCTATTTTATCCCGAGCATGGGTATGCTTGCCTTGGTGAGACATTTTTTTATTTTGTAGACAGTGCCTCCCGGTTCCTGGTTCTTGGGCTCACTTGTTTGGCACATCAATAAATATTGGTAATGTATTTCGGCCATCAGATGCTCTTCTAACCTCACACATTAGGGGGCATCTATTATAACCCTAATCTACACCATACATGCTTACCTGGCATCAGACCATCTCAGATCCCTTATTTTCCAAAGCACTGCTGAACAACTCTTTAAAAAACCTCTTTTATAAAGGCCCACGCGCCCTACATCATTACTGCATGCGTGTACATGCTAGCTGACCTAAAATAGCCCGCGTGGACCAACAAAATCACGAAAAAAGGAAAGTTATTGACAGAACACATAGCTTTGGGTGAGTTAACTGAAACTCCCATCCATGCATGGCCGAGGGTTCATCCAAATACCTAGCTTCTTCTAGCCTATAAAAGAAGGGTTAGGGGTCCCATTTGGAAGAGGAGAAAAAGGGTAAAGAAACTCTGCCCAATTGCATACTCCCATTGTCCCAACCCTTTAGCCATCCTTGTGCAAGAAGAGATACAAAGCAAAGAAGTTGGAGGACATTTGAAGAGGAGCCCGGGATCAGGATTCACGAAGCAGTGGCCAGTCTCGACATTGTAAGTTGATTCATTAAAGTTAATAATAAAGAAATGCTTTTCCCGTCCCACTATATGAGTTCTTCATATTTCAGTAAATATATGTTTGAATCTCTAACCCATTAGTCTGTAGGTAAAATGCATGTGTAGTTTGTTTCTTGTTTTGTATGCAGGTCAGCCTTGGGAGGAGATTTGCCAACAAGCGATCAAGTGTGAAGAAGGATCGACATCGACCATCTGGAACAAGGTATGTTGGTCTAACCATGTATTTGCTGAAAAGAAATGGGGATTAAGTCTGGGACGAAAGTAGAAAGTAGTTTTCTTTTGGTCATATATGCATGCATACTATAACCCTATTTGCTAGTCCGTAGGGGTATTTCCCACCACAATAGTTGTGGATCCACTGACGCGTGTACCTTTCGGATCAACGATCAAGATCTCCTTCGGGTCTCCAGACTTCAGAGATTTCAAATCTCAAGCCCCTTCTTTCCTCCGGAGTGATGTCACTTACTTATGTCACTTGATGACGTGTCATGAGCCTAGTAGCTACCACGTGTCACTCGGATTTGTGATTTCCACGTACCTGAAATGCCAAATCAACTTGATACTTGTCAGTCTCTGATTGCACCATATGTCCTTGTTAACGTAGTCTTGATGACGTGGATCCTCGTGTGGCACATGTTATTCTCTTGGATCAAATGGTTGTCCTAACTTCTGATGTATCTTAGATCGACGGCTGAGAGTGACTTAGAACCTTCATCCTTCGGGACTTTTGACATTTCTTGGTGGTCAAACTCTCGAAGAAATTCTCCCAGAGTGACGTAACTTGCTTACGTCACTTGTTGACATGGCACGGGCCAATTTCCTATTGACACTTGTCATCATCTAATTGTGCCATGTTTATTCATTGATGTGGTCTACCACGTATCCTTTCTTATGTGGTCTACCACATGTCCTTGCTGACGTGGTCTGCTGACCAACAACCCTAATCCAATGGTCCTTGTATGTCTTCCAAATCTGATGGTCCTTATTCATTTCGTATTTTCAGGCTTCGGGTTTTTCCAATATCAAACTTTCTAGAGCATAACCTCCTCGTATCTTTATATCCGAAGTGAATCTTGTTCATTGATCAGGATCTTAGATCGACGACTTGATCTTTCTGCGATGCAACTCTTCTGTCTTTTCCTGTCCTTCCACTCGAAAATGATCCAACAGTCATGAGGACACTCGAAGCAGATCAACGGTTGAATATGATTGCGGAACCACAACTTGCGAGTGATTTAACTCAACACCCAAACTCTGCAATTTGAAGTTGTGTGTTGTTGGTTAGTCAACCACAATCATCGATCTTTGAAGATATAATATCGAACGGTCCTAACTAGTTGCAGGATTGGAACAAGCCTGATGTTTAATTCTCCTTTCAATCTCCGCAATTCATCCTTGTCCTAGATTTGGCGATTGCGCATCCGATGGTCACGATTTAATCTGACTTAAAATCATTGTTTGTTGGATTAACCCCAGTCATAGATATTTGAAGGTATGAGATCTGACGATCTAGGTAGATTGCAGGATTGTAACTGGCGAGTAGTTTAATTCAACTTTCACTCCCCGCAATTCATCCATTCTGTTGGTCTGGCTTGCAGATCTGACGGTCTTGATTTGATCTGAGTTTTATCGCGCCATCTCTTTTGATCTTTTGATATTCATTCGTTAATTCTTCTGAGCGTTAATATCCATTCACTTATGTACTGTGATTTCCTTTCTGATCTGTGATCTTTGCTTTCTGTTCGCTCCTCCTCCTAAGCTTATGCTTCCTTCTGCTCCGCCTTTTGTTCTTTCCATCAATGACAAGCACACTCTTTCCTGCAAAATATGCCAACAATAATTCCCTTTGGAATTGATGGCAACCCTTAAAGGTTGTGCTAGTCTATTTGGACCTCCAACTGTAGCATCCAGACCACTCCTTTTCTCCCCCTTTGACATCAATGTCAAAGAAAACATGCTCCCCATGAGTTGTTGCAGTAATTTTTGGAGGTATTAGATATTCAACCAATACATACTCCGCCTGACAAGATGGATTCTCATATTTGAGTCCTGCAGAGTATTTGTATCTAACTTAGAGTCTTATCCTTCTGATTCTTGGACCTGTTCATCTTCAGCTTCAGCTGTGTCCTCTGTAGCAGACTCAATATTGCTCACCTCTCTTAATGGGAGTCCTTCATCAACCTTTTCTTGTCATAACTGAATGACTCCCCGTTTCACTCTTCTTTGATCTTCTATTACAACAACTTCATTTTTCTTCTATGATGCCTACAATCCAAGGCTTTTATGACCATATTCATCACAAGGAAAAATAATAACCGTTACAAACACTATCATACCTCCTTTGATTCATCCATGAAGGTGTCTCTCTTCTAAACTTACTTTGAGGTCTTTGAGTAGCTTCTGGGTGTCCTTCTTGATCTGATCTTCTAAATATTGTAGTATTGCTTTCATTCTTTGAACATGAAGAAGTTGAGTCATACATGCTTTCCCTTTTAACAAATGAAGGACTTGCATCAGGTTTCTTAGGAATACTGATTTCTTCCTTGTTGTATCCAAGACCGGATTTGTCATTTGGTGATATCTGACTATCCAACATCTCATCTAGGACCATGGAACTATTCAAGAACTTGATTTGGGTGTTTGACTTCTCAACCTTCTTTCTAAGATTCACAACTTCTGCTTCTAGCTTATGACATGATTCTTCTTCTACTTATCCTTTTCTTGCATGGGAGGATTCAATATCAACATCATTATCTGTCCTTATGCCTTTAGCTACTACTTGTTCTGAGTTTACATTTTTTACCTTACAATCTTCTTCAAAGGTCACATTTCCTGTTTTTCTTTTACTTATAGACAAAAGCTTATCCTTTTCTCCAGTCATGTGCTTGGAACATCCACTGTCTGTATTTCAGGAGTCCTTTTGTTTTTGAGTTGAAAGTACTAGACCACATTTTTCACTATCTTTATTTTTCCATGTACTGGCATTTCTAGCAAAGAGCTTTATCCTTGGATCTGCTTTGTAATTATTCAGATGATAGTTTGCAGCTTTATGGCCAAATTTATGACAGTTATAACATTCAATCTCATTGTTCAATAGGTCAAAGTGATTGTTGCAACATTGTCTACTCATTGACTGTTTATTATTTCTTGACCTCCTCAGTTGCATGTCTCTAAACTTAATTTGACAATTTGCAATATGTGGTTGTTTTTTACTTGGTTGTCTCATTCTTTGTTGTGGAAGATATTTATTCCTTGGGTGTCTTGATTTCTCATGTCTAAATATTAAGGAACAATTTACATCTTTGTGGCCAAAGTTAGAACATTAGAAACAATATCCATAGAAAAAATCTTTGTACCTGGAAAATGGTTGTCTTCTTTGAGTAGGTTGATTTCTTCCATGCTGATGATTTCCTTGAGAAGAGGGTGTATTATTTATTTGATCTACAGATTCAGTTCTGGCACCTTTTTCTCTACTCCTCCTTGGAGGGTGCTTATCTTCCTTTGTTTTTGCAGGTTTGTTGTTTTCATTGGTTGTAGATTTGACAAACTTGATGGATTCTTCGTTTATTGGCTGACCACTACTTGATCCCTCTTCATAAACCAAACTAGTTTTCAACTTTGGATTCCTTTGCTGATTCAAAATGGTGGCTAATCCTTCTGAGGCTTTGATTCTTGACAGATTTTGGTGATACAAGGCTTGAAACTTCTCCAACTCTTTCCTAGTTTTCACTACTTCTTCTTCCATAGCTTCACATCTTGCCTTCTTTTCTGATAACTGTTGTTTCAAAATTTCTTCCATTTTCTTTGCCTCTAATAATTCCACTTTTAGTAAAACAAAGTCTTCACTTGGTTCTTTACCATTCTTTTCAAACTGCATCAACAACTGTTTTTGTTTTCTCTTCTTAAGTCTGAGTCTGTCAATCTCTTCTAAAACACTAATCAACTCTCCTTCCAAATCAACCACAACTTGTTCATTATTAACATCACTTCATGTGCTTTCATTATCATAATCCTCTTTGTCCATAAGAAAAAATTCATTAACCTTATCTTCACAGGAAGAGTCACTATCTTGTCTTCTGAAGAGTCATCATTGTTTACACATAAACTTTTCTTTTTACCAAATCTCTTGGATTTGTACTTCTCTTCACCTTCAGAGTTCCAGTCCTTCTTCTTATGTGGACACTTAGATGAAAAGTGACCTATCTTTCCACATTTAAAACACTTGAAGGGAAACTTACCTTGATACTTGCCTGATCCTTTCTTTAATCTTCTCACAAATTTTGCTTCAATTTCATCAGGCTCAGATTCCTCAATCTTATCTACTTTAAAAGAAGCATCTCTAGTGGTGGATTTATCTTTACCTATCCTCATTTCATATGCATTCAACGTTCCTAGAAGTCGATCAAAAGCCAAATATTTTATATCATTAAGTTCTTCTATAGCAGAGACCTTTGGGTTGAATCTATCTAGCAAAGATCTCAAAATTTTTTGAACTAAAGAGGCTTCCTCAGTTTTTTCACCAAGTTCTTTCATTGCATTTACTAGTTCCTCAACTCTTAAGAAAAATTTATTAATTGTCTCATCCTCATTCATCTTTAGTTGTTCAAACTGTAATCTGTAGGTTTGAAGCTTGGAATCCTTTACCTTCTCATTACCTTCATAACTGCTAATGAGTTTGCCCCACATTGCTTTGGCAAATTCTAAGTGCATAGCTTTTACAATTTTTGCTTCTGCAAGCCCACTTAGAATAGCATTCACAACATTAGCGTTGAAGCTAAATTCTAGCTTGTCATCCTTATTAGCTAGTACAACTGGATTTGCATAACCAGTCTCTACCACATCTCAGACGTCTACACCTAAATCCATTATGTAGGTTCTCATCCTAACTTTCTAGAAGGAAAGGTTTGTTCCATTGAATAGGGGGGCCTTATTGGTTGAAGCTCCTTCATGGCTAGTCATGTTTAAGCTCTAGGATCTACCCTTAGACAAAAGGAACCTCTCTGATACCAATTTTTGGACAACTAAGAGGGGGGAGTGAATTAGTTGTTACTGTGCTTAAACAATTATGCCCATTTTAAACTCTTTACAGAACACTCAATGGTGATCACAATAATGCATGGAAGTAAGCAATAGACTATTCAACATCAATCACACACATTAAATATACCGAGAAAAATATTTCCTGAGGAAAACCATAAAGGGAAAAACCTCTTCTTCTTGATATGATAAGTAATCTTTATTTTTTGTACATTTTCATTCTTAGGAGCACCAACTCCTTTTGAGGCTACCACCTATGTTTTACAAGAAGCAACTTATTGAGAGAACCAACTCTCTGGTTTCTCTAGCACCCACTAGAAGGAAGAACCAACTCCTTGGTTTCTCTAGCGCCCATTAGAAGGAAGCACCAACTCCCTGAGTGTTCCAGCACCAACTGGATGGAAGCACCAACTTCCAATTACACAAGCACCTACCTATATAACAGAGAACAATAGTTCTCCCTTGCACCACCCTGCCACCCTAGTTTTTCTGGCTGCAACCAGATGGAAGCTACAACTCCCTGTGTTCAAGCACCCACTTGAAACTCTGAGGACAACAATCCTCCCTAGAACCTCCCTACCACCTTGAAATATAAATGTTTGTTTTTCATAAATTTATCATAGTGATATAGTATTTATCAATTGCTTACCAATCTCATCACTATTCTGCTACATTGCTCTACTATGCCTGCATCAGTGTCTTCCTACACGCATCTCTTGTGTTTTTTGTTCTTCTTCCTTTTATGCTCTGTGCGCCATGTCCATTCTATCTGCAATGCCTCTTCTATGCATTTCAGTTGCTGCACATAACCTGCTTCTACTTGCATGAATCACACTCAACAATAACAATCGTCTCTTCTCTGTTCTGCGTATATTTATCATGCCAAATCCTCTGCCAGATCATCCATGCAACTCATTGTCTTCTTTGGCATTTATACTGAGTTTTTTCATCATTAGTGGCTTATCCTGAGATTCTTTGACTTCTTTGGTAGTGCGACACTACATATTCTTTGTCACAGTTGAGCTTATCCTCTCTGTTGTAGTTACAAACTTCAACACTTTTCCATCTATCAATTATCTCTATGATCCATCTTCATTCCACTGACAATTACTTTGAGGCTCTTCAGCTCCTCTGGCGATCACCCTGCAGCTCATCGAGTTCTCTGGCCGATACAATCACTCTATTTTGGAAGTTACAACCAGTCAATTATGGCTTCTTTGGTTTCTTAGCCCCTTCCTTCACATGATCACTGGTGGTGACCATACGCCTAGGCTTAACGAGCACTTGAGCGCTTTATCAATTCAATGACCATGATTCATTCTCCTTAAATGGACAATTGTCATAACTTCGACATTTCACCCTTCAGAGATTTTGGGTTTCAAACCTTTCAAAACTTCTGAATCAAAATTCATGAAAAGATCGAACGGTTTACATTCATTTCGGGGAAATAGATCAATCATCATATTTGATTCTTACAAGGCTTAATCTGACGACCATGACTTAATCAACCGTTGATATGGATGGACACCTTTTACTTCGGGTCTATGGATATTATACTTATGCTATCCTTCCATTGTATCTTGATTAATGGTTGAGAGTGCACCCGACATCATATCGACGGTCGAGATCTCCTTCAGGTCTCCAGAGTTCGGAGATTTCAACTTTCAACTAGAAATCCTTGAAGTGATATTTGTCTGAAATATCAGATCAGCTGAAACATACTTCCCTTGACAATCAATGGTTAAGATTTGTCTTTGGGTGTCTGTACTTCGGATATTTCAACTTTCAACTAGAAATCCTTGAAGTGAGATTTCTCCAAAATCTCAGATCAACTGACACGTACTTCTCTTGACGATCAACGGTCGAGATTTGCCTTCGACAATTTTCATGTTCTCCCCATCCACAAACTTTAGAATTTGTGGATGAACTGGCACGTGTCCCTTTCGGATCAACGATCGAGATCTCCTTTGAGTCTCCAGAGTTCAAAGATTTCAAATCTCAAGCCCCTTCTTTCCTTCGGAGTGATGTCACTTACTTACATCACTTGATGACGTTTCATGAGCCTAGTAGCTGTCATGTGTCACTCGGATTTGTGATTTCCACGTACCTGAAATGACGAATTAACTTGACACTTGTCATTGTTTGATTGTGCCACGTGTCCTTGTTGATGTGGATCCTCATGTGGCACATTTTCTTCTCCTGGATCTAACGGTTGTCCTAACTCCCAGTGTATCTTAGATCGATGGCTGATACTGACTTCAGACCTTCGTCCTTCGAGACTTCGAGACTTTTGACATTTCTTGGTGGTGAAACTTCTGAAGAAATTCTCCTAGAGTGACGTAACTTGGTTACGTCACTTGTTGACATGGCACGAGCCAATTTCCTCTTGACACTTGTCATCATCTGATTATGCCATGTTTATTCACTGACATGGTCTGCTACATATCCTTGCTTATGTGGTCTGCCACACATCCTTGTTGACATGGTTTACTGACCAACAAACCTGATCCAATGGTCCTCGTATGTCTTCCAAATCCGACGGTCCTTATTCATTTCAGATTTCTGGGCTTTGGGTTTTTCCAATCTCAAACTTTACAGAGCATAACCTCCTCGTATATTTATATCCAAAGTGAATCCTATTCATTGATCAAGATATTAGATTGATGGCTCGATCTTTCTACGGTATATCTCTTCTGGCTTATCCTGTCCTTCCACTCGAAAATGATCCAATGGTCCTGAGGACACTCGAAGCAGTTCAACGGTTGACGATGATTGTAGAACCACAACTTGCGAGAGATTTAACTCGACAACCAAA
Organism: Picea engelmannii; assembly: GCA_009831015.1. NCBI lineage: Eukaryota > Viridiplantae > Streptophyta > Pinopsida > Pinales > Pinaceae > Picea > Picea engelmannii. The sequence continues at coordinate 71,974 of ML789125.1, read as the reverse complement.
CTCCGCAATTTGAAGTTTTGCATTGTTGGTGAGTCATGATTGGAAAAAGCATGATGTTTAATTCTCCTTTCAATCTCCGCAATTCATCCCTATTGTAGATTTGGCGATTTCACATCCGACGGTCATGATTTAATCTGACTTAAACTCATTGTTTGTTGGATTAACCGGAATCGAATATCTTTGAAGCTATGAGATCTGATGATCTAGGTAGATTACGGGATTGTAACTGACGAGTTTTTTATTCAGCTTTCACTCCCCGCAATTCATCCCTGTTGTTGATTTGGCTTGAAGATCCGATGGTCTTGATTTGATCTGAGTTTTATCGCACCATCTCTTCTGAGATTTTGATCTTCATTCATTAATTCTCCTGAGCTTTAATCTCCATTTGCTTCTTTATTGTGCTTTCCTTTCTTAGTTGTGATCTCTTCTTGTTGTTCGCTCCTCCTCCTGAGCTTATGCTTCCTTCTTCTCCGCCTTCTGTTCTTGCCATCAATGACAAGCACACTCTTTCCTGCAAAACATGCCAACACAGACATCAGAGATGATTCCATACACTCAGATTATGTACATGGAAATAAGCAGGTAGTACATCCAGATAAGAAGCCAACGCGAAATCTTCAACAGATGCCCAAGAAGGAATAGTTCACACTTCATGCAATATGTATCCTTGGAGGGAATCCATTTGATTAGAGGAGGGCTCAATCTCATCATGAGGAACCTTATCATATACTTTTAGCTTCTGAATCTTCGATTCCCGTGCATTGGTATATGGTTAAATCTATTGATTTGCGGACCTACAATAAGGTTGTGGGAAATCCATTATGGTAAGAAACCATGCAGAAGGAGTGTGACTCACTCCTATAGAATCAGACTTAGGTTCTGGTTCCACTTCCACCAGAAAAGAATATTTTCAGGTGCAGATGGGTCCACAGGATCAAGAGGTACAAGGATAGATAGATTTCCAAAGGACTTCATTATATCCACAAATATTTCTACATATTCACGAAGACTTTGAGTGAGAAAAAGTTTTAGACTTTGTGAGATCGTCTTGGAGTGAATAACACAATTTCCTAGCAGCAACCTTTTCTTATTTTGATGCATTGTCTTTTGAGGGGGGGTATGTTCCCACACGGTTTTCCCTCTTTCCTCATTTTTATTCAGTGTTCATTGGTTGAATTGTAGTTGAGTACCTAAAATGTCCTAGTTTCCGGGACTCATTTTTACTCCATAGTGATGTTCAGGGGGGGTGTTGGAGAAATTCTATTTTCGGCACACTATTTCAGTGGGAGTTAATTGACTAGTTCAATTTTAAACATTCTATTTAGATCATCACTATTATTCTATTATGCATGCATGCATTATGCTATTATGCGTATTTGTAACACCCCAAGTTTTGAACCCCCATTTTAAATAATGTATTGTTACAATGTTGAGTGGCCAGAGTGCCCAGACAATTATTAAAAGGCTATTGTGCCCCAAGACATGTAACGTTTTTATCATTAATAATAATAAATACATGGCTGGTTGCTAGACGAACAAGGACTGGAGTTATAGGGGGCTATGATTCCACAAGAGAGGGGGCTTGAGGGGCTAAGTGTTTATTTCCTATGTTAATTACCCTTTTTCCTAAGGGAGGGGATCAATTGCATTAGCTTCTTGGGGAAGGCCAGGAGGTTCTTGATTTCCCCATGAAGTTACTTAAACTTGCCTC
>ML789125.1:0-61420 GCA_009831015.1 Picea engelmannii | reverse complement strand
CCGATTCGATATGGTCCTTTCAAGATTATCGACAAGATTGGTAACAATGCCTTTCGTTTAGATTTGCCTCCTTATATGCAAATGTATGCAGTTGTTAATGTTGAGAATTTGAAATTGTATGAGACTCCATTGATTGATGATCAAGGAGAGCATGTTCAGATTCCTTCTATAGATGATTTTTCCCAGAATATCTTACAAAACTGCAAGAAGACACCATCCTTGACAGGAGAATGCGAACTTCAAAATGAGGGAATGTGGAGTATCTTCGAGTTGGTCTTAAAGGTACAAATCCAATCAAATCCAAGTGTATTGAGGTTGGAAGAGTGAAGGAACTATACCCTCATCTTCAGATAGACTGAAAATATTCTTTTGGAGGTTCAAAATCTTTCCAATGGGGAGGTGTGATCAGGGGATCAAATTTTGCTCAAAAATTCAAAGTGCTCGGAATCGCTTCAAGTCAAATGAGAGCGTAGGCCTTGTCGTGACAAACCCAACACAACTCATTTGGGTTCAAAAAAACATCGGGAGCGAGAGATATCACGTTCTGTTCAAAATGACAAACAGGCAAAAAAAAGGGATGTTGACTATATAGTCTGTACAGTCCGTACGAATGTCGACGTGGCAGGCCGTATGACATGTGGCAAGCAGTCATTGGTACAGTTGGCATGTGACATGGTTTTTTGGCAGCGAATGGGATGGTGACACGTGGCCCAATCAATGGCCGCCACGTGTCACCTGTTTATTTGATTAAAATCTTTGCACTTGGCAGGAGTCGACCCTGTGACCTCCGGGCAGGGTAAACCTTTGGGAAAGGCCGCCCACCTGGCATGCTTGCACATGTTACTTAACACATATGTGTATTTTAATATATTTAACATTGCAAAAATGTGTGTTGGGGCGTGAACCGGGTCGGGGCTAAGCCCCGACCCATGGTTATATATTGTATTGCATACGACTGGTGCTACGGGTGGTTAGACCCACCGTAATATATGTTGTAACCATTTGAAATGTGTGTGGTTTGATATAACATGTGACCAACGTGTATGCGCACGGGTTTAAACCTTACTGTTTTGTCAACGGTTTGAAACTTTAGCCCTGTTGTGTAATGCGCGCGGTAATGTGGTGACCATGTGCCCACGGGCCTTGGTAGTTAAGGCCGGCGCGTAACCGTTTGACAGTTTGGACCGGTAATGTGGTTGCGCCCAGTGCCAAGTTTTTACTCTTTAAAATGCGTGTGGGCTAGGTTGAGCCAACAGGGGTTCGTTTTGTAGATGCAGAGACAGCAAGCTTGAAGGGGGGTCTTCCAAGAAGCCTATCTACTTCAATTTTTGGCCAAACGAGGTGCCGAAAAAGCCCAGCTAGGGGTTTTTGGATGTTCTGAAGCCATTGGAGTGGTCTATTTGGAATTTTGAGCATTGTAAAGAACATTTTTGAGCACTTTGATCAAATAATACAAATGATCCATTGGAAGTTGGACCAGGAGATGTAGCCCAAGAGAGGGGTGAACTCCTTTATCACTTGCTGTGTTATGTGTTTTCTGTTCACTGATTATGTTGTTGTTTATATGCATATTGAATGAGTAAATCCTATTAAAGTTGTGTTGCAAAGTTGATCCATTTTCATTTTAACACATAAATTTTACTTGCAAATATTTTCAAGAATACAAGTCTTCTTCATTTTTAGATCAAGAGCTCATGGAAACCACTCACCTCCTTACTCAGAAAGAAAATTTTATGCATCGGAAGATTCCGTAAGCAGTCCAGAGGTTCCTCCTGTCATACACCAAAGAAGGAAACAAGAGATATATAGTTTGAAAGGAGAGCTGAGGAAGCTCAAGCCACCTTCCTTCAATGGTGAAAGAGAAAGGGAAGATGATGTCAAAGCATGGTTTCTTGGGCTCAGGAGATATTTTCAGTTGCATAACTATTCATCAAACCTGGAAGCTAGGATTGCCACCTACCATTTACATGGGAAAGCTGCAATGTGGTGGGACCAATTGAAGAAAGTGGAGCACATTAATGAAAGTGGGATCACTTGGAAGCAGTTCAAGAAGCACTTCCAAAAGGAGTACCTCTTAGAGAATTTCTATGACAAGAAAATGCAGGATTTCTTTGAACTCAAGTTGGGAAGCATGACTATGGAAGAGTATGAGAAGAAGTTCTTGGGATTGTTAATGTATGTCAGGTTCATTGGTGATGAGAAAGTGAAAATACAAAGATTTCTAAGTGGACTGCTAGCCTTTTATAAGGAAAAGATCAAATATGATGAACCCAAGACCTTGACTGAAGCTATAAGGAAGGATAAATACCTGTATGAGCAAGGCCAGGGAAGAGAATCCCTACAGAAATCTTGGAAGGACAAGAAAAATGCAAAGTATGATAAGAGGAGGAAAGGATTCAAACCTCCCTTCAATAGGAATGAGCCTAATAGAAATCGTCAATATCAACATGCTAAGGGGGATTTCAAGAAAGAAGATTATTTGGGAAAAAGGGGAAGACCACCAATCCAATGTTGGGGATGCAAGGAAGATCACGTGTACAAGGATTCCCCACACAGAAAGGACAATATGAAGACTATGCACAACATCTAAGAGGCTACAACAGTCGAATATATGGTAAGAATCTATGCAACTTTATATGATCGACAAGCAAAGTACCAGTCCAATATGATCGAGGTGGAAGGTAAGATCATAAATCAACCTGTTGCTATTTTGATTGATTCAGGAGCAAGTCATTTCTACATTGATCCTAAGATAGTGGATAGATTACATTTGGAGAAAAGTAAACTTGGAAAAACAAGTTTGGTTCAGTTAGCCACTGGGACCAAAAGAAGAATCCATGATATGGTCAGAAGTTGTTCCATAAGTATTAATGGTGTGAATACTAGTATTGATCTAAATATCATACCATTGGGGTCTTATGATATTCTGATTGGAATGGATTGGTTGGACAAGAATCATGATGTCCTATATTGTCATAACAAGACATTTACATGTCTTGATGGAAATGGAAAACAGAGCATTGTGAAAGGAGTTCCAAGACCCATCTCTATAAGGGAGATTTTGGACTTAAAACTAAAAATATGTTTTAGGAAAGGATGTCAATTGTATGCATCTCATGTGGAAGAGCCAGATAATACAAAAGGGCCAAGCCTTGAGGATTTCTTAGTACTATAGGAATTTGAAGATGTATGCCAAGAAATACCCAGGTTTCCACCAAGAAGGGAGATAGATTTCTCAATTGATTTAGTGCCGGGAGCTTCCCCGATGTCAAAAACACCTTACAGAATGAGCACACCAAAGTTAAAATAATTAAAAATGTAGTTGGAAGAATTGTTAAAGAAAGGGTACATACATCCAAGTGTTTCACCTTGGGGAGCATGAGTACTTTTTGTCAAAAAGAAGGATGGAACCTTGAGGTTGTGTATTGACTTCTGACAACTGAACAGGTACACTATAAAGAACAAGTATCCTCTACCCCAAATTTATGACCTCTTTGATCAACTAAAAGGAGAAAAGATATTCTCAAAGATTGACATGAGGGTAGGATACCATCAAGTAAGAATCAATGAAGAAGACATTCATAAGACAACCTTTAGGACTAGGTATGGGCATTATGAATTTGTAGTGGTGCCTTTTGGACTGACCAATGCACCAGCTATATTCATGTGCTTAATGAATGGCATATTCAGAAATTATTTGGATAATTTTGTCATAGTATTCCTGGATGACATACTTATCTATTCTAAGTCTGAAGAGGGGCATGAACATCGCTTAAGACTGGTGTTGCAAGTACTGAGAGAACATCAGTTGTATGCCAAGTTGATTAAGTGTTATTTTTATCAAAAGTAGATCCATTACTCGGGACACATTATTTCAGAGCAGGGCATAACAGTAGATCCAGAGAAGATCGAAGCCATTAGAGGATGGCCAACACCCAGAAATGTGTCAGACGTCAGATGTTTTATGGGATTAGCTGGCTACTACAGAAGGTTCATAGTAGGGTTCTCTAAGATTGTTCATCCTATCAATTATTTGCAATAGAAGGGAACTAAATTTGAATGGACACTCAAGTGTGAAAATAATTTTAACCTGTTGAAGGAATTACTTACTAGTGCACCTGTGTTAAAGATTGCTAACCCAAATGAAATTTTTGTGGTATGTACAGATGCATGTAAGGAAGGACTTGGGGGAGTCCTCATGCAAAATGGACATGTCATTGGATATGAGTCTAGAAATATTAAGGAACATGAGAGGAACTATGCCACCCACGACTTGGAACATGCTTCCATTGTTCATGCCTTGAGGATGTGGAGGCATTATCTCATGGGGAACAAATTCGAATTAAGGATAGAACACATTGGCCTGAAGTATAGTTTTGAACAACCAACCTTGAAATCCAGGCATACAAGATGGATGGAATTTTTAAGTGAATATGACTTCGATATCAAGAATATCAAGGGAAAGTAGAATAAATTTGCTGATGCACTTAGTATAAGAGTGCATCTCATGCATGCTACTGCTGTCAGTATGCATCAATCAGACTTGAGGAGCATAATTTTGGATGGTCTTGTTACAAACCAGCATTACCTACAGGTAAAGGAAAACTTACAACAAGGATATGTACAACAAAAAATAAAGGAGTATGAGATAAAGGAAGACAGACTACTCATGCATAAAAATAGAATCTATGTTCCTAGTTCTGGAGAACTGAGGAATTTGGTACTGAAGGAAATGCATGATGTTCCTTATGCTGGACATCTCGGTTACCAGAAAACAATTATAGCAGTAAGAAGCCAATTCTTTTGGCCGGGAATGAATAAGGATGTTGTTGATTACATCGCTCGATGTATGGAATGTCAGAAGGTAAAGGCTGAGCATAGGCACCCAACGGGTTTGCTACAACCATTGCCAATTCCAGAGAAGAAATGGGAAGTGATCACCATGGATTTCATCACAAGATTACCTAGAACGAATAAGCAACATGATTCAATCATGGTTGTGGTTGAAAAATTAACAAAGGTGGCTCATTTTGTGCCTATGAAGACAACGCATACAACGGCTAATATTGCAGAAATATCATGAAGGAAATTGCTAGGTTGCCTGGGATACCTAGGACAATTGTCTCGGACAGAGATACAAAGTTTACCTCCAATTTCTGGAGGGGATTGTTTAAGGGATTTGACACAAATCTAAATTTTAGCACAACATATCATCCCTAGACAGATGGGAAAACAGAGAGAGTCAATCAAATAATTGAAGACATGATGAGAATGTATGTGATGGATAATCCATATAAGTGGGAAGATTACTTACACTTGGTTGAGTTTGCATATAATAATGGGTATCAAGATTCATTAAGAATGAGCCCATTTGAATCCTTGTATGGTAGGAAATTCTATACTCCAGTAAGCTGGGACAACCTAGCAGATAGAGTGGTACTTGGGTCAGAGTTTCTCAAGGACATGGAAGACCAGGTGGTCAAGATCAAGCATAATTTAAAGGAAACTCAGGATACACAGAAAGTTTAGGCAGACAAGAACAGGACAGCCAGAGAATTTAAAGTAGGGGAGCATGCACTTTTGAAATTTAATCCCAAGAAAATCTCTTTGAAATTGGGTAGTTGTACAAAGCTGGCAGCCAGTTTTGTGGTCCATTTGAAATATTGGACAGAATAGGGCCAGTTGCATACATGCTTGCATTGCCTGCTTCCATGAATGTGCATAATGTATTTCATGTCTCTTTACTAAGGAAATATGTACATGATCCTAACCATGTTATTGATTAGCATCTGATTCAGGTAGAGACAAAGGGAGATTTTCAGGTTCAGCCAGTGTGGGTATTGGACAAAAAAGTCAAAATGCTTCGGAATTGAGTTATAGAGCTGGTAAAATTTCAATGGAACTACTACGGTCCTGAAGATGCTACTTAGGAGCATGAAGATGCCATGCGGGTAGAGTACCCACAACTTTTTGAATAAATTTGAGATTTTGATCTCTATTTTTGTATATGCACTAAGGACAGTGCCCAAATAAGGGGGAGGGGATGTAACACCCTAGGTTTTGAACCCGCATTTTAAATAATGTATTGTTACAATGATGAGAGGCCAGAGTTCCCAAAAAATTATTAAAAGGCCAATGTGCCCTAAGACATGTAATGTTTTTATCATTATTAATAATAAATACATGGTTGGCTTCTAGATAGACAAGGACTAGAGTTATAGGGGGCTATGATTCCACAAGAGAGGGGGTTTGAGGAGCTAAGTGTTTATTTCCTATGTTAATTACCCTTTTTCCTAAGGGAGGGGATTGGTTACATGAGATTCTTGGGGAAGGCCAGCAGGTTCTTGATTTCCCCACGAAGTTACTTAAACCCGCCTCTAGTCTGATGGGGGGGGTTGGTCGTTGGCTTGTTTGCTCCTTCATTTTTGCATTTGTACCATTCTATCCCTCATGCACTTTAATGCACACACCTCCATGCACCCACTTACTCATTCATTAATCCATCCCTCATCCGCATATTGGTTGGGGAAAGGGAACTAAACTGCTGAAGATTAGACACAGGATAGTTGGTTGTAGTGGTCGCTGGTGTGATGTAGCCATGACCTGAGGTCGCATGTCTTATATGTGTTGGCCTGTGTCCAGCATTGCTCACAACTGTGAGTCTTGAGAGTTCCATCATCACGATTCTAGACCAGTTATGCTGGAGCCCGAATTAGGGAGAAGGAATGCCTAAGGGACTGCGTGGGAGAGAAGGGTGTAGGTTCATTCTCTCAGGTGGTGCAAGCTGGGTAGAAGAGAGCTGGGTACTTGGATTGTTGTGAGAGCTGGGAAGCCTATGATAGCTTGAGTGTTGACTGGTTTGGGAAGCCAAGTAACACTCTGGAACCATCCTTGTGGATTCATAGCCCTGGCTCGGGGGTGACGTTGTTGTTGAGATTTGGAACAATAGTGTCTATGGTTGGGTGGAACGTCCTTGGTATACAGCCAGTTGGTGTCATATTTCATAAAGGTAAGTGGTCTCTGTTATGGTATCATTTACATGTATATGAATGTATTTCCACTGTGTATATTTAATTATTGTTTAATTGAATCTTTAGACTATGCATGCTTGTTGGATATTGTTGTGCATGTCGTTAAAATCTTTTCTTTAAGCATCCTTAAATTTTAAAAGGTATCTATAAGAGAAAAAAGTCCAAGGGAGGGCTTGAAGGTAGCATGCCCCGACCTGTGGGTGGTTGGGTATGTTACAATGCTATTTCCTATATATGAGTGTATTCCACTCATTCATTGTATCATATTGATCATCATCTATGTATCAATCATCATTCATTAATCAACTCATTGGAGTAGTGTGAATATATTTTCTCATTCTTCTATATTGAATCTCTCGTCCTTTCTTGATAAGCCTTGTTTGTACTTGCTTTAGCTAGATCTCATGTGCAGGTTTCTATGAAACATTGACACACTCCCCTTGTAGACGTTTCCATGGCACACATGCGCTAAACATCTTGGGAAGCCCTAGTTGCAGAGCTCGCAGTCGCTTACGCTCACATAGATCATGTATAAGCATAAATTATAGATCATGAATTAAACAAAATAAGAGAAGAAAAAACACTATTGGTAAATGACATCAACACCATACCTTAATAGAAAGGGCATAGTAAAATATTACATAAGAAACAATAGTAGTACAAAAACGTAATCTAAACAAATATAGCAGCTCAAAGTGGTTGAGAGTAAAAAGGTGAATGTAGAGGAGGTTGTGACTTTTGTGCTCACGTTTATCAACATATCTTTCAAATATGGTTAAAATGATATCATTTATAAGGAATATTTCAGCTAAAAATATGGTCTTCAAAATGTGAATTATCTCGAAACTTTCAAAGTCACATGATACCAAAGGTTTCAATAGTTTAGCAGTTTCTTTCCCCATTTGAACCCACCCTTATGGTGAATACCTTAAAATCATTGTATGACAAAAACATTTTCTTTTGCATCTATAAACTCAATATTTGAAAAATTGTTTATCCCTTAAGGTGCAAAAGTGTCTCTGCAACACTTCATACTCTACACTCTCAAATCTACATTTTTTCGTTCTTACTAATAAGTTTTGGGTTTTATATACCATCATCCTACATATCAACACACCATACTCTACACTCTCAAAATCTTCATTTTTGTGTTCTTCTTAATAAGGTTTGGGTTTTATCTACCATCATCCTACATCTCAAATTTGTTCATTAGATGTTTGCATCCTGGAGTTGTTTTGGTTCCTTTATTGCAACATTGTAGTTTAATCTGCAATAAACTTACATCCTTATCTTACGAAGTTGGATTTGTGTTGCTCAAGTGAAGAGCATTAGAATGTAACAAAACTAGGTGATTCATATGAGATGTTCATAGTAATTTTTTTAGTGCTATGATACTACTCATATTTGCATACATTTTTTAGTAGAGAAACACAATCTATTATTTAGCCTCCTTGGTTTTAAGTCAATTGTTTCATGGTATTTTATATGGACCTTTGCAACAATTTCAAAATTTGTACATAATGGTTTTTGATTTGTAGGTTCTCCTATTTAAATCATATTTGTGTCATAAACGATTGAATAATGTACTCTCAATAAAGGTTGTCTTTAAGTATAGTCTCCTTCAATGGATTTGGAAATATTTTAATATGTCCACCTTGGTTCTAACTACAAATATCGATGAATCATGTTACGAATTTGTGTGGATTCAAGATGATAGACAATAAAGGAACATTTTTTACCACTGGGAGTGGTTGGAATTCTCCAAGTTGAGGTGTAGCTCTCATAATATGGGTAACACATCATTTATTACATACACTGAAATGTATTATATCCTCATCCATCCAATGAACAACACATTTGATATGTAACCTTAATACTCAAATAGTCGATTTGATTTTAGCATCTCTCTCCCTCCATTCCAATTGTAACCGAATACATGTTTAGAATCGTAGATAAAATATTAATGGATTAGTAGTGCATATTTCATCACCTCACATGTGTATTTTTCCATTCTATTTCCCAACACACCCTCCATTAACATGCTTTTTCGTTAATGTTCAATGTAACGATTTGCAATGTTGAGCTCCAATGCAAAATTTTACATTGCATCCTACTAAATGAAATACTAGATCTATAAGTTATCTAGAGAAACACATGTAGGGATGTGTGGCCAACGGATGGACGATGCCCCTAACATAATAACGATGTTTGGAATCAAACGAAATTGATGGCTCGGTGATCTGACACTCAGTTTCTATTTTAGCATGATTTGCAACTCACATCTAAATGGCATTTAAGGGCACCTGCAAAAATAATTTGGGGGGCATAAAATCCAAACACATCAACAAAACGAGATTCCATTGCTTACACATGTAGAAAGTATTGTATTAAAAACAAAACTCTTAATGAATCAATTGATGTATGCATTATTTACTTTATTAAAACATTTAATAATTTTTTCTTTTAAAGGAAATCTCATTCCCTAAAAAGTTATTGCCACAAATTTATTGGTCAAACTCTAGTCCCTTCACTCTTATCTTGACACGACAAACACTGCTACATTGTTAGGGACTTGGGTATGAGAGTTTTTGCAGTCTTTTTTTGTAATAAGCTAATTCTCCATTAGCCATGAGGGATGATAAACCTAAGATGATTTTAGATATAATGGTTGGAAAATTTAGCTTTAGACATGAAGATATATAGAGCTAACTTATCTACACTATTGGATGCATTGTTTGTAATTTCATGAAAATTTGTGGTTGGGTACAATGGATAAGTCTAAACTGAAGGATACATTATAAAAACTCCTTCTGGTAGGACCTTTAAAGGCATATAAATATGATTTAATGACACTCATTCTTAGGTTGATCAACTTCATAGTGACTTCATCACCAAATAATGATGCTTCATAACATTTATAGAAACCTATATGAAAGAAGATTTTATTGGTATGGGAATTTTGTTCTCATCAAGTGGGATCCCATGGAAGGGTCAACTAACCCTTCTTTGAGATTAGTATTCATTATGAGGAGGATACCATTGAAGGGTCGCCTGGTCCTTCCTTTAGGATAATATTCACATTGAGGGGGATCCTGGGGAAGGGTCGACTCACTCTTCCTTGAGTATAGTATTCACATAAAGGGGGAGTCCAGGGACGGGTCAATCAACCCTTCCTTGAGCATAGTATTTCATAAAAAGGGATCCCCGAGAAGGTTTGATCAACACTTCCTTAAGATTTGTATTGAAGTCAAGGGGGATATTGGGGAAGGGTTAGTCAACCTTTCCTTGAGCATATAATTAACGTAGAGAGGAGACTAGGGGAGGGTTGGTCGACCCTTCTTCAAGTATATAATTCATGTTGAGGGGGAGACTAGGGAAGGGTAAGTCAACCCTTCCACAAGCATAATATTCACACTAAGGGAGAGCTTAGGGGAGGGTCAACTAACCCTTCATCAAGCATAGTTTCCTTGTCAAGGTAGAGCCCGAGGAAGGGTCAATTGACTCTTCCTCGAGCATAGTTTTCTCACTAAGTTGGTTCTCGAGAAAGGGTCAGCTAACCCTTCCTAAAGTATGGTATTCACATTGAGGGGGAGATAGGGTAATGGTTTACCAACCCTTACTTGATGACAGTATTCAAGTCAAGGGGGATCCTGGAGAAGGATCGCCCAACCCTTCCTCTAGAATAGTATTCTCATTGAGGAGGATCCCAAGGAAGGGTCAGTTGACCCACCCTTGAGAATAATATTCTCTTCAGGGGAAACATTAGGGAAGGGTCAATCAACTCTTCCTCATGCTTAGTTTTTATGTAAAAGAAGACTATAGGGAAGGGTTGGCATACCCTTCCTTAATCACAACATTCTTGTTGAGGGGGACATTGGGGAAGGGTTGTTCGACCCTTCCTCAAGCACATCATTCTCGTCGAGGGGGAACCCAGGGAAGGGTTTACTAATCCTTTATTAAGCACATCATTCTCATTGTGAAGGATCTTAAGGAGGGGTTGACCAACCCATGGCTATACTAAAAGTATACAAGTATATGAAGTAAGAAGGAGAAAGGATATTAATGTCAAAGTAAAATACTACCATTACTCTAGAATTTGAATATTAGTATCAAATGAGATCTATTGATCCATAACTCATAAGCTATGATTTTACCAAAATTGGAAGTCAACATTTATGTCACCTCTGAATGAGGCCAAATAAAAAGAGAAAATATTCAATTGGCCATCATAAAACATTAAAAAAAGGATAAAAAATAAGAAATCAAGAAAAAGGATAAATAAATAGTATGATGTGAGTGGTTTAGATTTTGCAAACTAATATTAATGGGAAAAAAATCGAGAAGTCGATTACTAATGTTTAGACCAATAATAATATGAGTCAAAGACAAATTTAAAGAATACCTTTGCATTGAATACTCTTTACATCATCATGTCTTTATTCAAATATGATTGTTTAACAAAACAAATAATATCCTTTTTACATATCCTTTCTTTTTCTTATGTTTTGAAGGTTATGTTTCTTCCTCTGGTGGTAGGATAAGTAATGAAGGGAGATACAACAATCCTGCCACTGTCTTTTACCCAAGAACCTAACTGGGCCTAATGGTTAAGAACATGTGTTTCCTCCCAAGAGGTCACAAGTTCAAATCCATAGGGGGTAGGGTATGTATACCTTCGTAGATTTTACCAGTCAAATCGTTGGGTGGAGGAGCTCTCATACACCAATTTGGTGTCTATCTTGGTCGTGACCTTAAAAACAGATTATCATTATTATTATTCCTTTTTCAAAGATGATTCTCTTTGCCCATACCCTTATCTTTTACCCTTTGATGGTTTAATTTTTTTTTGTTGTTCAGATGACTCTTCTTCTCAGTGAATATCTTCAATCGACACTTCGAAGAACTTGGGCACCAACCAAAGATGTTTTCACATTTTTCTTTTTTCCTTTTCACTGTTCTTCAATTTTTCATTTAACTTATTTAAAGGCTAAAAGAGATTTCATATTTTTATCATTATTAATATCTTCAAGTTGATTCTATATGGTATAAGGATTGACCTTTGTATAATATGCTCTATAAACTATTGTCGATATTTTACTAGAATAGTTTGTCACAAAAAAATTTACAATTTTATGCAAATTCTTTGTTATGGGGTATTTTACCTAAGTTTACAATTTAATATTATTAACTTAGCACACAAAACACTGAAATAAGATGAGATTGAAGTAAAAGAAACCTAAATCAAATACCACACTATCCACACATTGAACAAAAGATGTACCCTATGAAACCCAATATGGGAAAACCCAAGTGGAAAGTGAAGACTATGCCTTGCTCTTTTCTTCGTAGTTATGAAATGAAAATACAAGTAAAGATGAACTCACTATGAAGTTGCCATGAACACTGTAGCCTATATGGTTTCTACGAGATATTCTACTTCCTTTGTTCTACTCCAATATCTCACTCCATTGCTTTTCTCAACTACGGAACAATAAATCAATATGCCAAGAATGGAACCCCTTGCTTTCCTAGTGGCCCAATGTTTAAAATGTCTTCATAGTTTTCTAGGGCTAGGGTTAGGGATTTTGCATGATTTAACTCACAATTAGAACTAGGATTTTGGACCCTATAGAATATTCTTGAAAGTCCACCAATGACTAGCTACACATGTGTGCGTAATGGAAAGTGATGTGGCATCCACTCAGTACCATGGTGTTCTACAACATAAGTTAAATTGTGGGAGACATAAATTTCTGATACAAACTCCACTTGAAGTGATTTTTGTGTCATTGGAAATTCCTTGATGTGTAGAATAGCATCAAAGGTAGGAAATTTTGTTCCCAAATTTTTAACCCCATAAAATTTCATTTAATGCATCGAATCGACTTCGAGAGTTTTTGGACCCCAAATCAGCAAAACATGATCTGCCCCTAAAATGGGCCCTACAAGCCTTTAGCTCCAATTTTTCCACCCATAAAGTACCTTAATAGATGAAAAATTATATATTCATCCATTTTGGATCATACCTATATATTTCAGGATATTTGGGTGCCCAAAATCTTTTATTAAAGAGGTGAGGAAATTTTTCCTCTACCTTCTCCTTGGAGTACGAGTTGCATTTGCTTGGAAGTTGTCCTTTAAATCCAATCTGCCAAAGTTCATGTTTCCCTCATCTAGTTGTTCTGGACTTCTTCTACAAAATTTCATCCTCTTCTAACTTTTCCTTAGCTTTTGGTGCTAAGTCCTCTATGGTAGGTAAGACTTTCCCATCAATTTCCTTGTATAACATGGAAAATTCACAAAGTTTGGTTTTTTGACATGTACTACTGAGTAAATGCACATATATTGAGCTAGAATAAGTTTATAGGCATTATCACCTACTTTTTCCAACACTTCAAAAAATCCATACCAAAGGGCCTTGATGACTAGGAACCTGTAGCATTTCTTTGTTCAGATGCAAGCGGACTTTGTTTCCTACCTTGAATGTCTTCTCGATCCTATGTTGTTCATGTTGAGCCTTTTAATTTTATTGTGACTTATTCAATGTATCATGTACTTATAAATGGATTTACCTAATCTTATCAATGGAATTTTCAACCTTTAATGTTTCTCTTATGGTTTCTTCCCTCACTCCTGCTTGTCATCCATCTATAACATCTAAGGGAGAAGTTGTCAATTATTCAAAGCAAGTTTGAAAATGGGACTTATTGGAGAAAGTGTGGACTACTTTGTTATAAGAGTGTTGAATATAAATAATATTTTTATCTCAGGTCTCTGGGTTCTTTTGATTGCAACCCCTCAAAATTTGAACCAATGTCATACTCACTACTTTTGTCTACCCATCTTCCCGTGAATGGAAATATGTATATCTCTTCAACTTGGTTTCCATCTTCTTACAAAGTGTAGCTCAAAAGGCATTGAGAAACTTGGTATCTATATCTGATTTGATGCTCCTTGGTATCCCAAAGTGCACCTAAACATTTTCAAAGAACATGATTGTTGCATCTAGTCCCTTAATGGTTTTTTAACAAGGCATGAGAATGTACATCATACTAAACTTGTTCACTACCACACACATATATGTATATTGTATTGTAAACAGTGAAGAAAATGTATATTGTATTGTAAACAATGAAGAAAATGACGAATAGAAGATTTGAGGTGTGGCTCTAAACATGTTGCTTATTTTCCCGGTTCGGGTTTCCAGGCTAAAAATATTTGTGTAATGTGTGTGTGTGTGCCATTGTATATATTATGTTTTATTCAGAATATGTTTGCAGTATTTATTTGTACAAGGTTAAAATCTACACTTTTCACCTCCTACTCAACTGAAACCCTCTCAAGTTGGTTTTTCATTTGGAATTAATTTTTTTGGTTTTTTTTTTTTACTTTGTCAATGCAAATATCTATCTGGAATATGTTTAATATTAAGCATAAAAAAGGAAGGTATTGTGGGTGGGACATAAATTTTTCAAGCCCATTTATGCTTTTTTCCAATTAGTATAATTTTGGATTAATTTGTTTTCCAAAATTTAGAAATAGAATGAATGAAGATGTTTGTTGTCGCTACTAAGTCTTTGCAAGCCAATAAATGAATTATTTGAAAGAATTTCTAAACAAAACAACTACCAAATATGCATTTATACATATTCTTTCATTGACATGTGTAATTTCAAACTTTCGTTGGCATTGTTTAGTATGCAATGTTAGTGATTTTTCTCATTATATGAATTTCTAGACACTTAGACAATCTAAATGTCATTATAGGTCTTTCTAGCAACTAAGACCTCCTATAATTCATTATAGGGCTTTCTTGCGAGCATTGATATCACTGAATATTAGGTTCCATCTACTAGCATGCCTTTGCAGGACTCCTTGGCATCATAAGGATGAATGGAAGAAATAAAGCTATCAGGCCAAATTATGTTATTGGCATATGTAGTTATTCACTTTCCCATATGTAGTTATTTGATCAGGTAAAATAGGAACCAGATTTTCATTGGCGGGTTTGACTCTAAGGAACATAATACCATTTTTCCAAGGTGTAGTTATTCACTTTCCCATATGTAGTTATTTGATCAAGTAAAATAGGAACCAGATTTTCATTGGCAGGTTTGACTCTAAGGAACATAATACCATTTTTCCAAGGTCATGAGAAGCCACGACTAACCATCACTGCAGAGTGGCATGGGGAGAGTATCCCAATGTCATAGAACATGAAACCTCGACTGTAGAGTGGTGTGGAGAGAGTATCCCAATGTCAAAAGTGTCAGACAATGGCCAATGGAAAGTTATCTTTAAAAAAAATCAATTTTTCAACTTGACAAATATCACAAAAGATTGCAAATATACCAGGAAAATTATGGAACATCAAAAACTTGACAAATATCACAAAAGATTGCAAATATACTAGGGAAATTATGGAACATCAAAAACCTTTAGACCAATAAAAAAAGTGCTTTCACAAAAATTAAAAACAGAGAATATGTTTTTTTATATTTTATAAAATAAATTTAATAAAAAATATAACGAAACATTGGGTAAAATGTAAAAATGCGAGGAATTTATATAATTTTTTTTATCGTAATCAATTGCTATAGTACCGCTTGGGCAGGTACTAATAAGAGAAGAAAAAACATTATTGACATCAATAGCATACCTTAATAGAAAGGGCATAATAAAATATTATTAAGAAGAAACAATAGTAGTGCAAAAACTTAATTTAAACAAATATAACAACTGAAAGTGTGTGTGTTTGAGAGTAAAAAGGTGAATGCAGAGGTGGTTGTGACTATTATTCTCACATTTATTAGCATATTTTTCAAATGTGGTTAAAATGATATAATTTACAAGGAATATTTCAGCTAAAAATATGGTATATGGTATTCAAAATGAGAATTATTTATAAACTCAATACTGGAAAATTTGTTTACCTCTTAAGGTGCAAAAGTGTCTCTGCAATACTTTATACTCTACACTTCCAAATCTACATTTTTTCATTCTTATTAATAAGGTTTGGGTTTTATCTACCATCATCTTACATCTCAACAAACCATACTCTACACTCCCAAATTTTCTATTTTATTTTATTTTTAATAAGGTTTGGGTTTTATCTACCATCATCTTGCATCTCAAATTTGTTCATTAGATATTTGCATCTTGGAATTGTTTTGGTTCCTTTATTGCAACAATGTAGTTTACTCTGCAATCAACTTACATCCTTATCTTACGAAGTTGGATTTGTGTTGCTCAAGTGAAGAGCATTAAAATGTAACAAAACTAGGTGATTCATATGAGATGTTCATAGTAATTTGTTTTAGTGCTATGATACTGCTCATATTTGCATGCATTTTTTAGCAGAGAAACACAATCTATTATTTAGTATCCTTGGTTTTAAATCATTTGTTTCATGGTATTTTATATGGACCTTTGCAACACTTTCAAAATTTGTAAATAATGGTTTTTGATTTGTAGGTTCTCCTATTTAGATCATATTTTTGTGTCATAAAATATTGAATAATGTACTCTTAATAAAGGTTGCCTTTAAGTACAGTCTCCTTCAATGGATTTGAAAATTATTTCATATGTCCACCTTGATTCTAACTACAAATATCAATGAATCATGTTACAAATTTGTGTGGATTGAGGATGACAGATAATAAAGGAACTTTTTTACGACTCGAAGTGGCTGGAATTCTCGAAGTTGAGGCGTAGTTTTCCTAACATGGGTAACACATTATTTATTACATACATTGAAATGTATTATATCCTCATCCATCCAATGAACAACACCTTGGAGATATGACCTTAATACTCAAATAGTCGATTTGCTTTTAGCATCTCTCTCCCTCCATTCCAATTGTAACCCAATATATGTTTAGAATCGTAGTTAAAATCCTAATGGATTAGTAGTACAAATTGCATCACCTCACATGTGTATTTTTCCATTCTATTTCCCAACACACCCTCCATTAACATGTCTTTCGTTAATGTTCAATGTAACGATTTGCAATGTTGAGCTCCAACACAAACTTTTACATTGCATCTTACTAAATGAAATCCTAGATCTAGAAGTCATCCAGAGAAACACATGCACGGACGTGTGACCGACGAATAGATGATGCCCCTAACATAATAATGATGTTTGGAATCCAACGAAATTGATGGGTCATTGATCTGACGCTCAATTTCTATTTTAGCATGAGTTGCAACTCACATCTAAATGGCATTTAAGGGCACTTGCAAAAATAGTTTGGGGGCATAAAATAGAAACACGTCAACAAAATTGGATTCCATTCCTCACACATGTACAAAGTATTGTATTAAAGACAAAACTCTTAATGAGTCAATTGATATATGCATTCTTTCTTTTATTAAAACATTTAAGATTTTTTCTTTTAAAGGAAATATCATTCCGTAAAAAATTGATTGCCACAAATTTATTGGTCAAACTCTAAAGGAAATCTCATTCCCTAAAAAAATGATTGCCACAAATTTATTGGTCAAACTCTAGTCCCTTCACTCTTATCTTGACACGACAAACACTGCTACATTGTTAGGGACTTGGGTATGATAGTTTTTGCAGTTTGTTTTTTAATAAGCTAATTCTCCTTTAGCCATGAGGGATGATAAACCTAAGATGATTTTAGATAGAATGGTTGGAAAATTTAGCTTTAGACATGAATATATATAGAGCTAACTTATCTACACTATTGGATGCATTGTTTGTAACTTCATGAAAATTTGTAGTTGGGTACAATGGATAAGTCTAAATTGTAGGAGACATTATCAAAATTCCTTCTAGTAGGACCTTTAAAGGCATAGTAATATAATTTAATGGCACTCATGCTTAGGTTGATCAACTTCATAGTGACTTCATCACCAAAGAATGATGATTCATAACATTTATAGAAACCTATATGAAATAAGATTTTATTGGCATGTGAATTTTGTTCTCATCAAGTGGGATCCCATGGAAGGGTCAACTAACCCTTCTTTGAGCTTAGTATTCATGATGAGGAGGATACCATTAAAGGATTTCTTGGTCCTTCCCTTAGGATAGTATTCACGTTGAGAGGGATACTGGGGAAGGGTCAACTAGCCCTTCCTTGAGTATAGTATCCACATAGAGGGGGAGCCCGGGGAAGGGTGTTGACGGGCGAAATTGATCGTCCGTCAACTGGAAGAGTGGATCCGGTCCGGGGTTGTCTAAATAACCCAAGCCGTTTGGGATAACCCACCCTGACGGGTTTAGAGGCTCCGTTAGCCGATCTAAGTCCTAAGAAAACAAAAGAAAACTACTCTAAACTAACTAATCTAACTAAAAATAATTATTAAAACAAACTAATAAACAAATCTAAACTATTATATATACAAGCTAATATCTAATACTACAAAACTATAATTCTATAAAATCAAATGTTCTATCACTAATAGAGTCAAATTAATTTACAAATGTACAACATTTACAAATTACAGATTTGAATGTCCCCGAGGTGTAGGACAGTCGGTGACGGAGTGTGTTGTTAAGCCACCCTGTGTTGTTAAAGTCACCGGTTCGAAACCTACGGGGACAAAAAATCCAACCATGTTAAGGGTTGGTGTGGCTCAGGCCGGGTGCGATCCCCGGGTGATTTTGACGGCTTAGATGCCCCTGAGTCGCGGTTTCTCAAGCCATAGGTTAATCGCAGGTCCTGCACAAATTAACAAACAAAAACAAAAAAAATTACAGATTTGAATGAAAACCTAAAAACCTCATTTGTAATATGTCCTAAGACAACGAGACTATTGTTTTTTGATTTTATAATTTTATGGAAAAGAAATAACATAAAACTAACTAAACTAGACAACTAAAATAATAACTCTAACTACGGATCTAAACTATACATATATCTAACTAAACTACTTATACTATACTAACAAATTAACTATTAAATACTAAATAACAAACTGACCTGAAGTAACGCTTCAGGTTTGTCCTGTGTATGCGATGATTGTCTTAGCTGATCGGAGGGAGGAAACCCGCACCGGATTATCCACGAGCTTCTCGTAAACTAGAAGCAGTTGTGCTCTTCAAATATAAATACAGGCAAACAAGACATAAAAATTTACAACAACCTTATGATTTATAAATCTTCACAGTTATATAAATCTGTATGCAAAGATCTATACAAAATGATCCAATTAACGAAGAAGAGAAATCTGTGATTCATTAACTGAAACAAAGTAATTGTTGTACTTTTCAAATAATGAAAGAAATCAGATATGGATAGCACATTAATCAAATCATATCATCATGCAATAGATTATGATAGCTAAAGTAGTCTATAATCAAATGCAAACTAATATGCATAAAACTTGAAACAAAAGTTTGATATATTGAAAGCGAAAGCTGTTACAAGACATCAACTCTCGTCTCAGTTTGTATCATAAATCCATAGCCTGGTTCTCCCACAAGTGAGGATGATCATTATTACAAAAAATAAGAAGTATTTAAAGACTTCCCACAGGGTAAAACATCCCTGTGGAAGTTATCAAAACTGTTTACACAAATCTGGGAAAATATCCCAAGTTTCTATCTCTAACTCAAACTAACAACTTAAAAATAAAAACTACATCACACAAATATCTCCTATATTGTCACAGCATGCCCAAATTGACCATTGCAATTCGTATGTACCTGGACCAAATGAAACGGCTTCGATTATGACAGTTTGGAATTGACGAAGCCTGTAGCCGATTCGACATTCCTAAATACGATCGAACCAGTGGTTTTCTGCTTCTTGTCACTAGCTCGAAGCTTGTCCCTTTCACTTGTCAACATTGTAACTTGGTTTTCCAACGATTTGATTTTCGACTGTAATAAGGGAACGTCGTTATAGTAGCGTTCCAGCCACACATTACATTGAACACATGTTGTTTTCTCGGGCTTCGAAACGACAGTCGAGGGTTTGTTTAAATCACCAAGGGTTTCATTAGGTAGCTTGATCCCTGGGTAGCTAGGATTGTTCTTTAGGCATGGGGGAAAATTAGAAACGAAGTAATAGGGTGGCTTGGTGCACAGACCTTGGGAATAAGGGTACTCACTAGCTAGGAAGCGCTCGATATCAGAGTCCGAGTCTTCACTGAGGACTATGGGCTTTTGATCAACACTAGGTTTAGGTTTATTCCTAGCAAGTATCGATATCAGTTGAGCATTATTTTTACCTTTGCCGTCAACAGTAGGGTTACCCTTGACCTTCTTGCTCATAGGATTTTTAACAGCCTCAACCTTGTCTGTTATAATGTCAGGTAGGTCGATATCAGGGCAAACCGAGGGTTTGGGAGAGGGTAGAAGGGCATGAAAAGGCACGGGTGGCCCGACCTTAGTCTCACTTACCACAAACTTATCGATTTGGATAGACTCCAAAAAAACAAAGCCATTCCGAGAGAGAAAAGCTTGCCAATTATCATCGTGGAGGTTTAAATGATGAACGACGATGAGTCTGATCAGGGCGTGGTGAAACAAGCTACTATCGGCCTTCTCTCGTTTAAACCTCTTAGCCATTTTGTAAAGGCTACGCTGGAAATAAAATGGCATGTTCAATGGATAACCCATGAAATTCATTAACAGTCGAAGTTGATAAAGAAAAACCAATCCATACCGACCCTCACAAGTCACAAATTGTTTAACCACTATCAAAATATCATGCCACCTTGGTTTAAGCGTGGAAATAGGCATACCTTTGTCACAAGATGTAACCTTTCATGATACGAATAGTAATGGCCATGGCACCTCATCAACTTTCGAGTTTTTAAACCATTGTTGGCTCGTGGCTGCCAATCCTGTGGTAGAGCTAATGAACTCTTCATTCAGCTCAAGCTGAATGTCACCTACTTTGGCCCTACACCCATCAAAGGTAAGGGCGAATTGTTGTGCAACAAACAAATTGAAACCCTCGAACCTCTATACAAACGTGAGCCAACCATTATCTTGTAACTCTTTCCGGGCGTTATCGAACAGCAACAGGGCTTGAATACCATTCGGCTCTATTTGCACCACCGGTACCATAGACAGGAGCACACGGTAAGTGATGTGAATGAGCCAGGTTTTGAATCACAGCATATGCAGGGGAAGAATGCCCAAAGGCTTACCTGATGATAGAAGAGGTGAAACAGGGATAAGGGAAGGCATTAATGACATATCGTGCGAAGGTGGTGGAGTTGGTTCAAACATGCACGATAGCCATATCTACAGTACAACTGCCGGCACAAATAGCTATTCCAATGACTATGCATAGGTTAAAAATTATGCCACTTCAATCAATCAATCAAAACCTTTGGTAAGTGGATTGATCATTCGCGCGAACAATAGTTATACCATAGTTTTAAAACCAAACAAATGAACCGACGCCAATACCAAGTGTTGTATGCAACGATTCATACCAAGGGTTTAACCATAACACCAATTCTTTTTATGTAACCAATGCCAAGTGAATTGATCAAATAACATGTAAATCCAATCACCAATGCATCACAAACTCAATCACTCATGAAACGAAATTACATTATCAATCAAAGAATTTCAAATGAGTACATATCAAAAGGTCTTGCCAACTGTATAATGATAAGTAAAATGTAAACGCAATGGGCATATCAACAAGAATGAAAACGACAATTCAGTGATGATTTTAATGCGACTTCGAAAACCAAATTTTCACGCTTACAGTCGTGAAAACAAAAAGAAAGGTAAGTGTGTAAATAGCACAAAAACAAAAGTGTCGTTTTATTTGAGAATTGCGACGAAAATTAAGGTTTGCAAAACACCGGTGTAGGCAGCTTATAAGGAAAGTAGAAAAACGTAAATTGGCTGCCAACAAAGGGTCAATCGACCCTTCCTTGAGCACAATATTGAATAAAAGGGTATCCCAAGGAAGGGTTGATCAACACTTCCTCAATATTTGTATTCAAGTCAAGGGGGATATTGGGGAAGAGTTAGTAAACCCTTCCTTGAGCATATAATTAATGTAGCAAGGATACTAGGGGAGGGTTGGTCGACCCTTCTTCAAATATATAATTCATGTTGAGGGGGAGACTATGGAAAAGTTAGTCGACCCTTCCTCAAGCATAATATTCACATTGAGGGAGACATTAGGGGATGGTCGACTAACCCTTCCTCAAGCATAGTTTCCTTCTCAAGGTAGAGCTCGGGGAAGGGTCAATCGACCCTTCCTCAAGCATATTTTTCTCACTAAGATGGTTCTCGAGAAAGGGTAGGCTAACCCTTCCTAAAGTTTGGTATTCACATTAAGGGGGAGATAGGGGAACGATTGACCAACCCTTCTTTGATGATAGTAGTCAACTCAAGGGAGAGCCCGGGGAAGGATCACCCAGGGAAGGATCGCCCAACCCTTCCCAACCCTTCCTCTAGAATAGTATTCTCATTGAAGAGGATCCCAAGGAAGGGTTAATTGACCCTTCCTTGAGCATAGTATTCTCCCCGAGGGAAACACTAGGGAAGGTTCAACCAAATCTTCTTCAAGATTAGTTTTTATGTTAAACAAGAATCTAGGGAAGGGTTGGCATACACTTCTTTAATAATAAAATTCTTGTTGAGGGGAAAATTGGGGAAGAGTTGTTTGACCCTTACTCGAGCACAACATTCTCATCGAGGAGGAGCCCAAGGAAGGGTTTATTGACCCTTCATTAAGCACAACATTCGCATTGTGAAGGATCCTAAGGAGGGGTTGACCAACCGATGGCTATAATAAAAGTATATGAAGTAAGAAGGAGGAAGACTATTAATCAAAGTAAAATACTAACATTACTCTAGCATTTGAATATTAGTATCAAATGAGATCCGTTGGTCCATAACTCAGAAGCTATGATTTTACCAAAATTGGAAGTCAACATTGTTACACATCAAAATCACTCATTGCAATGAAGGCTAGTGTCGTCGTTACAAATATCGCAAGTGTCGTAAACATCATACTGCTTATGTCATCTCTCTAATGACATCGTAAGTACACTAAGACACCTCAAAGACTAGTTTTGAATAAGAAAAACAAATTGACAGAAGAGTACAAACCTTGTGCCACTGAAAAAGCCACTAAAACATCAATTTTGGGAGGGAGCGCTCCCCTACCTACTGACAGAGAGTGTTGGCACTCTGTATTCCCTTATAGAGGAGCATTTTAGTGCTTTGTGCCCCTTTTGAGGGAGCGTTGCCCTTTTTTGGCCGAAATTTGGTTTGTTGGAGGAAATCAGGGGACAATCCCCTCAATATATGAAGGTAGTTGGGTTCTAATCTTGGGTCAAGACATGATCTTAGGGGAGATCCACAGCTAAAGGAGAGGAATCCTCAACTTATCCCAAAGATATCTCAAGTGGTTAGGCCTCTCCAAGCCTATATAAGGAGGCCTCCTCAGGGTAGAAGGATATATGGAGATTGAGAATTACACCAAACTTATGATCCCATAAGTGAGATGTTATCAAAGCATAATCAGTGTAGATTACTTGTCCAAAGGGTTTGGACAAGGAGAGATGGAAGAGGTTGTTGCACCTCCATCAAAGGATTGTAAGCACCTTTTACTTGTTCTCATTAATAATCAATGTTTGGCCTGTTTCTTTCAAATTTATGTTTGTTCCACATGAATTTGTCTTCAGTAGATAGATTTATGTTTGAGATAATCTCAATAGAATAGGAAGTTCTTTGTAACTTTTTTTGTTTTACATGACCTATCGAGGAGTTCAGGATTGGAGTTCATCTTGGACTTTGCAAGGACAAACATCGTTAACAAGGTACATATCCCTTTTCTTCCTTTTCGTGTATTGGTTTAATTAGATCTGAAAAGGATGTCAGTGTCCATGTTAAGCACTTTTATGTCTTGGCCTTAGAAGTCTAGAGATCAAGAGGGAATCCACTTGTCCCCAGGAGAATTCACCTGTAACAGAAATTGGCGACTCAGCTGGGGATCAAACTCTAATTTTTGTTTCCATTCCTAGATCTTGTTTTGGTCCTTGGCCCTTTCTTGACCTTCTCCATATTGTCTCTAATTCTTAGATCTATTTGATTGCCTCTTTGTTTTGTCATGATCACCCTAATTTATTGAGTCTGTTTAGAAATTTGGTTTTCTGAACTTTTTTCTAAGTTTTGAGAGCAGAGCGCTCCCCCTCTGTTGCTTTCAGAGTGCCAACACTCCCCATTAGCCTTACACATAGAGCCGGAACGCTCTGGTGCCCCTTACACCAGAGCGCCACCCCTTTATGTGAGAAATTCTCTAGATTTTTCATCTTCTGAAGTTGTTTCTTCATTTTGGCTTTGACTCAGGAGTTTCATCCTCTCAGTGCTTCTTGGTAGTGGCCTTCAACACCCTGTTTTCGAAGAATTGATCTCTTCTTGTTTGGGATTTTGAAATTTTATTTCCTTTCTTTGAAGTCACTCTTCATCTTTATTGATTTAGAGGTGTCTTGTTGCTTTCTTCTCATTTATCTGGTTGAGTAGAAACCTCTGTGAGGAATTTCAAAGATCTGTGTACCATCCCATTTGATCTTTGAGGTCTTTTTTGCGCAAACCTTTTTCAATCTTTTTTGAGTTTTTTGGTTTCATTTTGTAAATTTTGCGATCTTTGTCTTGCTTGTTAATCATAACGAGAGTGTGTCTTTGTTTGTGAAAAACTTGCTTCTGATTGTCTGAACTTTTTTTTATCTTAAAATTTGAATGACATAACAAGTTTTTTGCATCAAAATTGATAATCATTCACACAAAAAGCAATAGGATATCTTTGTACGATTGTTTTTGAATATTAGAAAGGAATATTTTATCAGAATTTTGGCTTTACACTGAATTTGATTGAGAAACAAATTGATTGAGGACATTGCATTTTAGTGTTTGATAGTGAAAACAACTTTTTCTCCTTTCCTTAAATAGGCATTCATTGAAAGAAACGATTTCTTATCATCTTTTATGCATTTTTCGGGAATTGAGTCTTAACACCATCAGTTTCACTTTCATACACCCTTTGAGAAAAGAACAGTTTCAAAATGAACGCTAATTTAAAATTATCTAGAACATTTTGTTTTTAGAATCTTCCACCAACATTAGACTAGGATTAGCACTTTGGATTAGGCAGTGAGTACAACTCTCCAAGTATTAAAAACAAACATTAGCATCTTGTGGTAGGGAGAGAAAAATCCAACTGTCGTATAGGCTTTCTGGGATCCTTCTCACATAGGGGTTACGCACGGTCGCATTCGGGAGAATTACGGAGATTATACCTCTGTGGTTCAACTGTTTGTAGTGATTGGATCGTATATTGAGGGTTCTTATTGAGGCTTAGATGGTTTCATTTGGTCTCGGTGCTTCGTGAACTCTGAATCCATTCAAGGTCCTCTAGAGTTCTACCAGTCCACTTGTCCTCAGTTCTCTCGAAGAATTTCAGACTTGTTATCCTGCTCATACGTTCGGACCGGACTGTTGACTGTACCCGCCCAGGGGCTAACTGCAAGTTGGTGTCCTTAGTTTCCATAATATTTAGGTACTTACACGAGGTGACGGTGAAGGGAAGTCTCATTGTACCTTAAACAGACATTGGTCCAACTCACTCAGGCTCCTTGGAGGGTAAATCCAAAATTACTGTGTGGAAGCTTGCACCAAGGTGAAATTCCGTTAAGTAGGTCGTCATTGTAACTGTTCCACTATATCCTATCCCCTTCTTGACTTGATCACACGATGTTGGATTTCATCACCAAATAGTACGATAATTGAGAGAAGTTTTGTTTGCTTGGTTTGATTCCTAGATTTGATTAGTGTATGTTGTTTCTTTGTCGTTAGTTGGCCATAGATTTTTTCTGTCGAATTTTTGGTCCCTCCAACATCGATCCTCCACACCGTTCGCGTAGGGTATAGGGCCTTCCCCCAGAAAATATGGAAGAATTTAACCCTTTACCCCCTCATGATACAGAGGGATCTCCTCAATAGAGCGAGGTTCATGACATGATAACCTCACAGGAGGAAGGTTCTTCTTCCTTAGAAGATTTTCATATTGTTTCGGATTCTATGGAGGATTTCCGCATCCCTACGGAATACGAGAGGCGTTTTCTCCAGCTGAATTCAGCCAGAGAACTTGTTGTTTCTGATCCTTTTGAGATTCTGAATGGGTCTCACACGGGACCTCAAGTCGGAGACCCCCTTTGGACTATTGAGATAGTTCATAGCCCACGCATGGTGCAAGAAATTTACGAATTAGGCATGGGTGTTGATGCACATGTTGTGTCTCAATTACCCAAACCATCTGTCACCTATATTGTACCTTTAGATCATTTTACCAGTACAACCATTAGTTCTATCACACCATCTATTGGTCTAAATATGTAGTATGTTGGTCCAAGTTCCATTGTTCCTCTCCAGAAGGCCCAATCTACAATGGTCCCTCACATCGTGACTATACCCACCGGTAATGTAGTGGTTAGCCAAGCTCCCATTGGTATGCCACTGTCATCTAGGCCTACTCTGTCACTTCCCCCTGGGTACCGAGCAATAAATCCTTCTGTTGTCAACACTACCCAGGTCATGCCCAAAAGTACTATACCTATCCAACAACCCGAAGGAATTGGTCTTAGTGGCTATAATCGTTTGAACGGCACTAGTCAGTTGTCTACGTCTGGTTTCCAAATTCCTTTAACCCCATCCCATGTTGGAGGGAAACCTCCTCACGGAGGATAACCCCCGTTCGGAGGACAACCTTCTCACGGAGGGAAACCTTCGTTTGGAGGGAAATATCCTCTCGGAGGACAGCCTCTGTTTGGTGGGCAACCCCCTCTCGGAGGGAAACCTCCATTTGGGGGGCAACCCCAGATTGGAGCCCATCACCATCACCAACCTTCTGGACAGAATGTGTCTGCAACTCCTAACCCTTGGAATGTTCCTTTTTTAGGAAACCCACTGTTCTCTGGGGGATATAATCCTCAAAGTATACAACACCCTTCTCTCTCTCAAGGAACTTCTCTATATCCTCCTTATGGACAAAATGTTTACCCTCCATATGAGCAAATGTCTAATCCAATGTATAATCCTCAGAACCCATCCGATTATCCTCCTCTCGTAAATGTTTCTCAAAACCCCTCGAATCTCGTGTACTCTGGCCAGCAACAACCTTATGCAGGAGGACTCACTGGTTACAGTTATCCATCTAACCTAGTGTATGGTCCTACTGGTGTTCCTATGCCTCACCAGTATCAGACACGAGTTAATTGACAACTACCTTTCCTTGCTACTATGGATCTCCCAGACTTGTCTCGGTTAACCAATGATCCTATATTGCATTACCCTTTCTGGCCAATGATTCCAGCTAAACTCCCTTCTGATATTCTGAAGTTTGACGCTAAAGATGGAGAGGACCCCAATAATCACGTAATGACTTTCCATTTATGGTGTTCATCGAACTCCTTAATGGGCGACTCAATCCATTTATGTCTTTTCTAGCGAACGCTTATGGGCTTAGCAACCAAGTGGTATATCGAACTTCCACATGGTCCTTTCCGAGATTTTAACTCCCTTTCCATGTCCTTTCTCACACACTTTCAACTACCCATTCGATATGAAACGGGTACCAAACTCTTGACCTCCCTTCATTAGACAAACTCTGTGCATATCTCCGATCATATTCATGAGTGGAGACGACTACGAAGGTTGATCAAAGTAGTCGTTCCTGACCAATTATTGGCGGAATGGTTCACTAAATCACTGTTACCCCCGATCGCTCGCGATGTCGCCATGGGTGGTGTAGTCACATAAGAGGAAGCAATTGCCAGGGCACAGTACTTAGATCTGGTTTACTCACAGTCTGGTACTTTGTATGAGTTAATCCCAAATGCTACCTGTGCCACTATCAATCCATCCAAACCTTTGTCTTCATCGCATGCAGATGGAGTTATTGGCTCTGTCAAAACAAAATCTTCGTCCCAGTCAATTGGAACAGCTAATCGATCTGCTCCAACATCCACCTCCAATTCGACTGCACCCTCCTCTACCTCCCCCCAAACTCAAATATTTGAGGTGAATGCAGTTCAATATACCCCTTCACAACAAACCAGAGGTAAGAATAAAACAAAGAACAAAACCAAAAAGAACAATAATGAACAACTCAAAGCTCAAAACCCGTTGCCTGCTAACAAAAAGAAACAACAACAGAAACCAAAATTCCCTTGTCTTATTTGTGGTGATGATCACTACACTCGAGACTGTCCACATTGCGATGAAGTGGCCAAACTTCTCAAAGGGAATTCCCAACCTGTCATGCTTACTCAGCCTTTTCCTTAGCAACAATCTATGGTTTCTCAAACCCCCTCTCCAGGGGGCAGTTCCAACCACCCTTCTCATGATGAGGCCTCAACAAGTGCCCATATCTATCTCTTCAATGGGATTGATTTGACCACTCGCTCTACGAATTACGACACTCCAGTTAAACCTAACAAAGGAAAGGTCACTAACGATACTTTACCAGATTCATCCCCATCCTCCATTATTCCTCCATCAGTTAGTCCTCCGTATGGACCACTTCAGATTGAGAAACCTGTGTTTGACTCTA
This sequence comes from Picea engelmannii, assembly GCA_009831015.1. Classification (NCBI taxonomy): domain Eukaryota; kingdom Viridiplantae; phylum Streptophyta; class Pinopsida; order Pinales; family Pinaceae; genus Picea; species Picea engelmannii. The sequence continues at coordinate 32,823 of ML789125.1, read as the reverse complement.
TCTTACACCCTCCTAAGAGCACTATCCGTAAATCTACCTTTAATCCTAGTTCACGTGGCAACCAGAACTACAACATTGTTGAATATCTGGCACAAGAACCGTGTGTTATGTCTGTGTTAGAAGTTCTACAACACTGCCCCAGTCAACATAGAACGCTCTTGGCCACTATTGGCACTTTTGATCCCGAGTCGTCCAACACTATCATGTTTAACATGGATAATTTCTCCCCTCGACTCTCTCATAAACTTTCTTTCCAAGTTGATGTTGTTGTTCATAATCAACAAATCCACCGCACTATCTTGGATGAGGGAGCCTCTACTTGTGTCATGTCTTTAGCCTGCTGGAAAAGCTTGAAATTTCTCGCACTTAACAAATCCCCAACGATGCTATGTGCATTCGACGAGCGAGGTTTTCATCCCCATGGACTTTTGCAGTCTCTGTCTTTCCAATTGGGCAGCAAATCCGTCTTTGTTGATGTCGAAGTGGTCGATGCTCGCCTCGATTACAACTTATTGCTTGGAAGAAGTTGGTTCTATATTATGTCTATCATTGCTTCGTCGGTATTTCAATGTGTGCAATTTCCTTATCAAGGCAAAATTGTCACCATCGATCAGTTAGATTTTTGTACACCTGACGCTCACACTCATTCTACCAACAATATTCCCTTTGTGGGAGATCACAAGATCATGTATGAAAGTGTTGGTGTTGTCTTGTTGAAAGACTCTAGCCTTATGGGTACCTTCCCTACTCCACTTCCACCCACCACACATCATGTTTCCACAATCAATATGATTTCGACTACGATTTACCAATCCTTGGAATCATCTAACCCTTGGATTGTACCTAGTCCATTGGAATTCAATGCACTAGGTGAAACCATGTCACTTATTCCAACCGAAACCTCACACGTTGCCATCCAATCCGCCTCTCCCTCCTCGGATGACCAACACCTATTGGCACCCACCACTTACTTGATGCCATCATGGTTAAATTCCTTGACGTCTACGTTCGACTACATTTCCCAAATTTTTCCTTCTGATGAATCAATAATGGAAATGCTTAGCATCGAAAATGTACCTTGGGATTATAGCCATCATCGATCCTCTTTTCTTCCACCTCTTGAAGAAATCCAAGAAGATATACACTCTATCTTCCCCCTTGATGTTGTCCAATTTCCCCAATCACCTATTCTTACACAAGATGCTATTTCTGAAGGGAATTTAGGCAACATTACCTCTACAGTCGAAATAGATATTTTGATCAAGGAAGGTATCATAGAAAATATTAATCTCAGCGTTAATTGTACACTCGAGGAAGTGGTTTCCTATACTTCTTTGTTTAAATAATTTCACGATGTCTTCACTCGGAGCTACAAAGAGATGCCATGGATCAATCCTTCGATCATTGTGCATGAGATTAAAACCTACCTAGGTGTAAAACATGTTTGACAGAAACTCTGCCTAGTCCATCTTAAGAATATCGCGGCTATTAAGGCATAAGTTGAGAAATTATTGAAATCTATCTTCATCTATCTTGTCCCCTTGACGGAATGGGTTTCGAACATTGTTTCGATTACTAAGAAGCAGGGAACCATTCGTGTCTGTGTTGATTATAGGGACCTCAATAAGTATTGTCCGAAAGACAACTACCCTATGCCCTTTATCGACCAGATCATTGATAATTGCGCTGGTAGCGTAATTTTCTCTTTCATGGATGGTTTCTCATGGTATAACCAGATTGACATTTCACTTGCTGATCATCATAAGACCGCCTTCATCTTCCCATGGGGAACTTTCACCTATTGAAAGCTACCATTTGGCCTTAAAAATGCTGGTGCTACATTCTAGCAAGCCATGTCCTACGCTTTCCATGATATCAAACATGTTGCAGAACCTTACCTCGATGACTTACCTTCCCACTCATCCAATCGATCAGACCATTTTGGTCATCTCCGGGCAATTTTTCTTCGATGTTGGTTCTACCATATTCATTTGAACCCACATAAATGTATTTTTGTTGTCAAATCAGGCCGACTCCTCGTCTTCGTTGTTTCCAAGGGAGGGATTCAGGTGGATCCCTTAAAAATTAAGGCTATCTTGGCTTTACCTCCACCTAACAATCTGACACAACTCCAAAGTTTGCAGGGGAAGGAAAACTTTCTTCGTCGTTTCATTTGTAACTATGTTGAGATTACAAAAGGATTTATGCGCTTGTTACAGAAAGACACCCCTTTCGTTTGGGATGACATTATTGAACGCTCGTTTACTTATCTTAAGCATGCATTAACCAACGCTCCTTTGTTACATCCTCCGAATTACACAAAGGACTATATCCTTTACTTAGCAGCCTCCACTTCCACTATTTCCATGTTGTTAGTTCAAGAGGACCCTAATGGCGAGGAACATGTGATATATTATTTGAGAAAAATTCTATCCGGTCCAGAGCTCAGATATTCACATGTTGAAAAGTTGTCTCTGGCAGCCATCATCGTTGTCCAGAGATTCTGTCACTACATTTTTCTATGCACCACCACTGTTATTGCAGACTCAAACCCCATGTACCACATTTTGACACGTCAATATCTTGGGGGAAAATATTCGAAATGGATCGTTATCCTTCAGGAATTTGATCCCGAGTTCACTAAATCCAAAGCTAAAAAGTCCCTGGTGTTTGCAGAGCTTATTTGTGACTTTCCCCGTGTTGATGAAGAAACCGAGCCTAGAGATTCTCTCCCAGATGAAACTCTATTCCTCATTAGCATGCCCGATCCTTGGTATGGAGATATCCTTCTTTATCTACAGACCCAACGTTTTCAGCCCGATATCTCTCGGGAAGAACGTCGTCATATCCGCCACCATTCTCGTCGCTACCTTATTATCGGCGACACTTTATACCGTCGTGGCATTGACACTATCCTGCGACATTGTCTCACTCATGAAGAGGTTGAACGTGTGCTTAATGACTGTCACCTTGGAGCCTGTGGTCGTCATCTTTTTGGGATGGATACCGCTCAAATTTTTTTACGTGCCGACTACTTTTGGCCCTCAATTTTCAAAGATTGTATTGAGGCAGTAAAAATATTCCCACCCTGCCAAGTTTTTCACAAAAAGGCACGAACCCACCCTGCTCTACTACATCCCATTGTTTCCATCGGCCCCTTTGCCAAATGGGGCATTGATTTCATGCAATGTAAGCCTACCTCATCTGGGGGGGCACGGTTATATAATCGTTGTCGTCGATTACTTTACAAAATGGGCTGAGGCTATGCCTACCTTTCTGAATGATGGTCGTACCACAACTCTTTTCCTTTTTAACCACATCATCACTTGTTTTGGTGTTCCACATGCCATTGTCACTGATCATGGTTCACACTTTAAAAACTACATGATGAGTGATTTTCATGCCAAGTTGTGTTTTCGCCATGAGAACTCATCCCCATACTATCCTCAAGCGAACGGACAAGTTGAAGCCATCAACAAAGTCCTCAAAACTATGATCCAACGGATGGTAGGGACCAACAAGACATCTTGGAATCTACAACTTTTCTCCGCTCTCTGGGCCTACCAGACCTTAGTAAAAAATGCTACTGGTTTCACTCCTTTCTAGCTAGTATATGACATAGAAGTTTTTTTACCAATCAAGTCTGAAATTCCTTCGTTAAAACTCAAAGTAGAACTCATGCCCCACACTTCTGTTGAAGAAGAACGTTTCTTACACTTGACTAGGTTGGATGAAACACATCATGATGTTTCTCTCGTCAATGAGACATATCAAAAACGAATCAAGAATCAATAAGACAAGTTTGTCCATCCTCGCACTTTTGCAGAAGGAGACCTAGTCCTCATTTATGACCAGGCTCATGAAAAGTTAGGGACGGGTAAGTTAAAACCTCTATGGCATGGTCCTTACATCATGAAACATGTTCTACATAGAGGTGCCTACGAGTTAGTGGACTATGACGAAATCTCCCTGGGTGAGCCTCATAATGTTCTTTACCTGAAGAAGTACTATGCTTAGGACATCTAGCATACGTGCTTTGTACACTATTGTATTTTAGTTTGGTGTGTCTTTTTCTTTTGCGTGCTCAAGTTTTTTCCTTAGCCTTATACTGTGTCTTGTGTTTTCATGCGCAGATGTCATCTCCCTTTCTTATCTTTGTTGGGTTTGCAAATGGTGCTAGTCGACACACCCAAAATGTTGCTTCCACAGCTTGGGTCATTTACCACTCCAACGAGTTGGTGAGTTTCGGATGCATTTGCTTAGGATAAACAACTAATAACATGGAAGAATATCGTGTTGTCATCGGACTTTTAACCGAAGCATCCTCCCTAGGCATTTCTCGCATAATTGTCAATATGGACTCTCAACTCATGGTTTGTTAACTCAATCGAGTCTATGCTATTTGCAATCCTATCCTCCTACGACTCCACCTACGAGTTCGTCGTCTTGAATGGACGTTTGATTTTATTGAATACCGACACATACCAAGAGAACTCAATACAATTTCAGATTCATTAGAAAATTACATTATGGATAGATATCTTGCACATAGATAAGTTTTCATAAAGGAAATGAATCACATCACATATCATCATGTAAATTAAAACACATCACATAAGAGATATCATCATTTGAAAATCATTTGGCACTGCAAAAACTCAAGAAATGTATATATATACGGCGTGACTGAAAAAGTTTGGTTACATAAAAAATGGTACATAGATAGACAAAATGTGGGTCTTCACACCCATAAACACTATCATACAGACTTTCCAATCATTAGGAAGATCCCAATATCCCTGCATCACATTATGTTGCAAGTAACATATCACTGCATAGGCTATTCGCCTCAGTAAAGAGTTAAGACTCTCAGACACCCCCACAATGTGTCTTTGTAGATGTAGTGGTACTTCCCACCTCCTGAGAGGAGGGATACCCATCGTGAGACCTTGGAGGTTTCTTTCAACCTCCAAGAGACCTCCTATCGCTACCCCTTGATCTACTGCTATCTGAGCATCTCTGTGACACCCTAGTGATGGAATCTTTGTTGGATGTGTTGCTCCTCTATCTGCATGATGAAACGATACGTCTGTTAAAGACTCTTCTATGTACTCTAAAAAAATTAAAAAATTAAAAAAAAAACACTTGACAAGGTCAGTTTGATTTCTTACCTGACACAACCCAATCCTTGCCTTTTGGAAGAACCAAATCCATGTTGCCCAGGAAATCTAATCTGGCATATGGAAAGTATTCTATCACGATCAATTGGCGTCTCAACCAAGCAAAGAAATGACCAGTGAATCTGAACTCTAAATTTGGGCCTAGTCTCGAAGACAGGCTGGTCCACCACTCCATACGTGGTTCTCTCGTTGGCCATACTGGTAATGAAATCTGAGGTTGCATCCCAGGAATGCGTTCTAAGAAGAACGAAACCAAGAATGAACCATAACTGAACTGCTTTTGCTTCCCTGATCTGCATCTCGTAATTTGTTCCTTCACATGATGAAGGAACCCTACGCTCTAGTTAAACAGTGTTGGCTCTATACATTGTAAACCATAGGCCACTTGTGATATTGAAACTAGGTGTTCACTCATACTTCCCACTATACTCATAATGGAAAACAAAATGGATCGAAGAGGTATATCCTTGACAGCTTTGATTGCAATTCTACCACCCACTAGTCTCGCTCCCGGGACACAATGGTTTGCCAGATACTCATCCACATGCACGAGAAGTACCCATTGTCCGGTTAGAGCTATAGGAGCCCCTCTCTTTGAGAGACCAATTATGAAGACACGTCTTCCAACTCAATGGTAAGAAGATGCATTCCCATCTGGAATCCTTGTTCCGCAACATTCCACAACCCGATCATATGCTCAAGAAGAAGGACCTCTTTCTTCATTTTTTTCATTTTGACATATTTGAGGAGACCACAATCCCTCAATGCGGCTCTCGATCGAGGAATTTGCAAAGACGCCACATCATCGATCTCATGCTCTCTTTCGTTCCACTCAATCATGATTGTTGCCGAAATCACCTGAATCAACAATCAAATTTTTCACTAAATATCACATTTTTCGGCAATCTTTGGTCGTTTTTTTTAAATTTTAAAAAATGATTGTTTTCTTTTATAAAATACCAATGCCCTCTTTGCATGAACATCAAGGCACCCACACATCCTTACATCGTCCACTGAAATGTTCAAAATTTAAACAAAAAAAACTTCTTCACGTTTTGAGCGTGCGTTGGCCATTTTTGGGCAATTTTTCTTGTGGTTTTTTGGAAAGCACCCTCATAGCCACTACACCAAAGCGTAAATGCACCCTTCACTGACTAGGAGGGGCATTTTCCAAGCCATTCATCACTCCCCCACTAATTTTAGAGGAGCGCCAATCTTTTTGGGCACTTGGGCCGACCCAGGGCATCATTTTTTATAAATGTTTATTGCCTTAAAAGAAAATGTGAACCATGTAAATGAAAGAAGGGAAGAAGAGAACCAACTTGGTCCAAACAGCGAGGAAAATGGTTGATCGTAGCCCCAGCACCAAGAAAAACAAGATTCACCTCCAAATGGAAAATTCTCCACTGCTACAAATCTTGGCACAAATGAAATGGTAAATGACATTTTTACCCCATTTTACTATTATACATTTCATTTTTTTCCTAAACATATAGTTTTTGGATTTTTTAAAATATTTTGGAGGCCTTATTAATCCCCTGGAACGCAATTTTGACATTATTGACAGGTTTCGGAGCAGTTTTGTTCGTTTTTTTATCTTGTCACATTCATGAGCATAGTCTTAGTTCGTTCTTAAGCTAAAAAATATAAGAACGCGTCGGGTGAACTTTTATCTCTTTTTCGGACCCGCATGGATAAACGAAAAAGGAACCCCCTGGAGTCTTCTTTAAACTCTTTTCAGACTCTCTAAACGTGAAAAGATTGTCGAGTGATCTTGCTTCCTTTCACACTCGTTAAAAGGTTTGAAAGGGCATCTTTTGAGTGATAATTTATCTCTTTTTCGGCCTCGCAAGACTAACATTATGAAAAAGGACAACATTAGAGTTGTCTTTAAGTTGTTTTCAGACTCTCTAAATACGAAAAACCACCGAGTAAGTCTGATTTTACCTTCTCTGGACTCGTTAAACAATCATACATTGAAGGGCCCATACGGGACCGAACCCTTACTTCCTCTAGTTCGCTAAACAAAGGAAGAGGGACTTACCGAAGGTGAGTCATATCGAGCATGTGTTACCCTCCTCGAGCTCGTTAAATTAAAAACAGGTAGTCGTATATCTGGATGGGGGAAAAATTGAAAGAATCAAGCCAAGGAGTTTTTGAGAACACTACCAGTAACTCTTACGGTCGCCCTTGAACACAACACTTTGTCTTTGCACGCATTTTAATCCACTGAATCTCTGCACTAAGCCAATCCTCTGAGTTTCTTATACTCCTTTGGGTCACCTAACAAAATTCACAGCATCCACTGCATCATCAAGTTTTGGTCCATGTCACATTTTTGTTGATGTGCCTCAGTGTTCAAGGGAAGTATCTGCCTCGAGAGTCAGCCATCACAAATATCTTGTTTCTATACCTGTGTCAATCCATGTTCATTTGATCTACCAATTACATCTTTGTGTTAGTTGTGCATCGTTGATGGGGGAATACATCAAGGCCCTCCCTTGATGAGTCTGTTCCTGTTGACTTCAACACATTATCCAGGAACTAGACTTAGAAACCAATTAGTACCTTGGGACCTGCATGCCTCTATGGAAGGCCTCCTCATGTCCGACAGTGGGTTTACATTATTGACCCATGATCGAGTTATTCCATGGATGTTTGACTTCATCTCATTCATTCACATTCGTCAGAATGTACTAGAGTACCTTAGGAATCATTAACATCAATGGTGATCTCCCTCGCACTTGTTAACGATTTACCTCATTGACCGGTAATCAAGTGGTTTCTACCATGTTCGACATCAGGACATCTATTCACATGGTTAGATTTGTAATACATCGGGATCGGTAAGAAGGCCCTAGGTTGAGTTATCACTCTTATATATACTTTTCCTAGGTTAAGAAGGAGTTCTTTTGAACTATGACACATATACTGTAACATAGATCCACTTTGTATTGGTCGTGGCTATGTCTTGTTGTCTCGTAGATCCATTGTGTATTCTTCATGGCTACGATCAGTTCAGGTCATAGGAGTATAGATCCACATTGTATCTTCAGTGGCTATACCTTTTATCAATATAATTATGGATCCATAGTGTATTTTATGGCGGCCATACCTAAAAAGTATTTATCACTCAAGCATAGGTAATCTTGCCTAGGGTTTGAAACATGTCATAATATGTGTTTGATGGTTGTGTGCATCTTTTTCTAACCTCTCTACATCCATACGCTTGCTTGAAAAATTCTACAAAGCACTTCAGTCATCATCGTCTTCTGACTTTGCACTTTGGGGGGCAATCTGCTACACACCAAAATCACTCATTGCAATGATGGCTAGTGTCATCATTACAAATATCGCAATTGTTGCATATCGGTCGCAAGTGTCACAAACATCATATTGCCTATGTCGTCTCTCTAACGACATCTTAAGGACACTATGACACCTCAAAGACTAGTTTTGAAGAAGGAAAATCAATTGACAGAAGAGTACAAACCAGAGGGAGCTCTCCCCTACCTACTGACAGGGAGCATTGGCCTTCTATACTCCCTTATAGAGGAGTGTTCTAGCGCTTTGTGCCCCTTTTGAGGGAGCACTGCCCTTTTTTGGGAGAAATTTGATTTGTTGGAGGAAATCAGGGGACAATCCCCTCAATATCTGAAGGTAGTTGGGTTCAAATATTGGGTCAAGGCATGATCTTAGGGGATATCCACAACTGAAGGAGAGGAATCATCAACTTATCCCAAAGATCTCTCAAGTGATTAGGCCTCTCCAAGACTATATAAGGAGGCCTCCTCATGGTATAAGGATATATGGATATTGAGAATTACGCCAAACCTATGAGCCCATAAGTGAGATTTTATCAAAGCATAATCAATGTAGATTACTCGAGCAAATGGGTTGGACAAGGAGAGCTAGAAGAGGTTGTTGCACCTCCATCAAAGGATTGTAAGAACCTTTTACTTGTTCTCATTAATAATCAATGTTTGGCCTGTTTTTTTCAAATTTATGTTTGCTCCACATGAATTTGTCTTCAGTAGATAGATCTGTGTTTGAGCTAATCTCAATAGAATAGGAAGTTCTTTGTACCTTTGTTTGTTTTACAGGACATATCGAGGAGTTCAGGATTGGAGCTCAGCTTGGAATTTGCAAGGACAAACGTTGTTAACAAGGTACATATCCCTTTTCTTCCTTTTTGTGTATTGGTTTAATTAGATCTAAAAAGGATGTCAGTGTCCATGTTAAGCACTTTTCTGTCTTGGCCTTAGGAGTCTAGAGACCAAGAGGGAATCCACTTGTCCGCAGGATGATTCACCTATAATAAAAATTTATGTCACCTAGAAATGAGACCAAATAACAAGAGAAAATATTTGATTGGCCATCATAAAGAATTTTAAAAAAGAGGTAAAAATTAGAATATCAAGAAAAAGGAGAAATAAATGGTATGACGTGATTGGTTTAGATTTTGCATACTAATATGAATGGAAAAAAATCTAGAAGTCGATTACTAATGTTTAGACTAATAATAGTTTGAATCAAAGCCAAATTTAAAGAATACCTTTGCATTGAATACTCTTTACATCATCATGTCTTTATTAGTCCCTGCCTCCGACCAAGGACTCTAGCAGTCTCCTTAAGGTCAACTACGGTTGACTTCCTATTAGTTGGTGTGTTTTTCTCTATTAATTAGTGTTTTTTCGCAGTTTTACCAACTTCATTCAACTTACCACCCGATTTTTGCAACAAATGCTAAAAAAATTTCAAATATTCTTTATTTATGATTTTATTTAAATTACAAAAAAAAAAATCGTTAATTTCTAGAGTTTACGATTCGATTTTACAATTAGTTAATATAACGGTGATGGGACTAAATGCCCCTGGTGGTGGGTATTTCTTATTATATATATATATAAATAATAAGCCATTGGTCTATTAAGAGGTGTGCATAGGTGTGCACTTAATTTTATCTGTCACACACTACTTGATGCCTGGAAATATTTCAAGGATTAGATCACCCTACATCTCGAGGCTATGACACTGACAATATGCAGAACCCACCACTTTGCAGCTCACTTCCTTGCCACCTCCTCACTCACCTCGCCACCTTCTCACCACCTGCCTATCGCTTTCCCTGCACACTTCTAAATATTATAAGTAAATATATTTTTGAATTTCATTAGAGTCCTCCAAGATTAAACTAGCCCATGAATTTTCCCCTATAGATCAGTTCAACTCAACAACGAGAGAGAAAGAGGTATGTTGTTTTCTCTCATTTGCAGTAAATCATAGCATATACAATAATTCTTGATGCAATATATAGTGATTACTCTTAGATTTCATGTTGTGAGTCACTCATTTTACATGAATTGGTATCAACGCTTGATTCTACATAGAGGTCATCATCAAAGCTTGGAATAATATCTATTAAATGTTGGTATGTTTCAAATTATAAAAAATTGAAATTTGTATTCGATCGTTCAAGCCTAGGGTAAACTAAGTCCCACAACATATTGCCACCCTTGTGAACTATATAATGTCATTTGCATGCAGAACATGGACGACCTTCAATTGACACCATTATCAATCTATTGCAAGTTCATTGCATATGAACTAACTTGCGTATTATCATCCACCCAAGTTGCAACCCGTTCTTTGCGCTCAGTGCCCATAGCTGACAATACACCATCAAATGATAGCCACACCTTACATGTTTAGAGAATTCATATTCATGAAAAAAATCAATATTAAGAAGTCATCTGAGTTTCAACTTAATTAAAACCATTTATATCTTTAGCAAACTAAATCCACTAAATTATCAACTTGAATTATTAAAAAATATCTAACGACACAAAATGTGATATTTCAGCCATGTTTGTCTCTACAGTAGACAAACATGGCTGAAATCTCACATTTTGTGTCATTGTACCATTTTGTAAACTGTAGAGACAAACATGGCTGAAATATCACATTTTGTGTCATTAGATATTTTTTAATAATTCAAGTTGATAATTTAGTGGATTTATTTTGCTAAAGATATAAATGGTTTTAATTAAGTTGAAACTCAAATGACTTCTTAATATTGATTTTTTTCATGCATATGAATTCTCTAAACATGTAAGGTGTGGCTATCATTTGATGGTGTATTGTCAGCTATGGGCGTTGAGCGCAAAGAACAGGTTGCAGCTTGGGTGGATGATAATACGCAAGTTAGTTCATATGCAATGAACTTGCAATAGATTGATAATGGTGTCAATTGAAGGTCGTCCATGTTCTGCATGCAAATAATATTATATAGTTCATCAGGGTGGCAATATGTTGTGGGCCTTAGTTTACCCTAGGCTTGAATGATTGCATACAAATTTCAATTGTTTATAATTTGAAACATACCAAAATTTAATAGATATTATTCCAAGATTTGATGATGACCTCTATGTAGAATCAAGCGTTGATACCAATTCATGTAAAATGAGTGATGCACAACATGACATCTAAGAGTAATCACTATATGTTGCATCAAGAATTATTGTATATGCTATGATTTACTGCAAATGAGAGAAAACAACATACCTCTTTCTTTGTCGTTGTTGAGTTGATCTGATCTACAGGGGAAAATTCATGGTCTAGTTTAATCTTGGATGACTTATTTTCGACGACCTTGGAAGCAATCGTTGCAAGGAATACATCTGTGATTCTTACGGTGTGGTTGAAACTAGGATATGTCAAATGTATGAAAAAATGAATGACTATATAATATTTTTGGTTTAGTATTGCATTGAAATAACCCAAATGCATTTCACATCTACTAAACGGGTCATCATTTTTTCTTCAGTAGGCACCTGGTCTATGAGAATTTTGAATATCTAGTCCTTTACTTCCATGTTAGATATGGATATGTCGTCTCCGTATGTGTAGAGGAATTGAATGCATTGTGCAATATTGAAAGTGAACTTATTGCAACACAATGGTATGTTGTCCTCCTTCATAAATTCCTAGTTCAATTCCTTAAGAGAAAGATGAAATATTACAGATGACTCTAATGAAATTCGAAAATATATTTTCTTAGAATATTTAGAAGTGTGCAGGGAAAGCGATAGGCAGGTGGTGAGTAGCTGGCGAGGTGAGTGAGGAGGTGGCAAGGAAGTGAGTTGCAAAGCGGTGGGTTCTGCAGATTGTCAGTGTCATAGCCTCGGGATGTAGGGTGATCTAATCCTTGAAAGATTTCCAGGCATTGAGTAGTGTGTGACAGACAGAATTAAGTGCACACCTATGCACACCTATATATATATATATATATATATATATATATATAGATAATTGATTTTCTTGGTTTGACAAATAGTCAATAAAAATAACCCACCACCAGGGGCATTTAGTCCCATCACCGTTATATTAACTAATCGTAAACTCTAGAAATTCACGAATTTTTTTTTGTAATTTAAATAAAATCATAAATAAAGAATATTTGAAAAACTTTTAGCATTTGTTGCAAAAATCGGGTGGTAAGTCGAATGAAGTTGGTAAATGTTGGCCCTTGACCAAGTTTTGGAATTACTTAGTTATGTTTGACCGTTTTTTGACTTCGACAGCATGTCAAAGATGGAGCGCCAGGCGAAGCAGAGATCACGGGATCTCAACCCACTTTTGGGCCCATTTTGGGTTTTGGGACAATGTAATGGGATAGGGATGTCGGCCCGTGGGTTTACCCACGTAGGTACACTTTTGTAATGTATAAATAGACGTCTAGGCATCTAGTAAACAATCGAAGGATTGTATCTATGTGATATAGGCTATGTGTCGAGTGGGATCTGTGTGATCAAGGGTTGTGCATATTGTAAGACTTTCAAATCTTAGTGCAAGTCCCTGTGTGGAGATATAGAAGGCTTTGTGATGTAACGCAAGGAAGAAGGATCTAGCGAGCTGCGCAGATCTTATGTCCTGTGCGCATGAGGGTTTTGGTAGCTTTGTGCTTGTAACTGATTGGAGACACTAATAAAGAAGAAGAGTTGGTGGACGTAGCCCCAGGGTGGGGGTGAACCGCGTAAATCTATGTGTTATGCTTTGTGCTTTGATTTGATGTGTTTATCTCTTATTTGGCTAAGTGCTTTGATATATTTATATTGATCTACTCATTCTTTGTGATTCATTAGATGTGTATGAATAGTAGATCTGATATGTATGAAGATGCTTAGTGTTGATTTACTGTATCTGATCTATCTTGTTGTTGCTAAGTGCCAAAATACATTAGATCTAAGTGAATGTTGCAGTGCTCTGTGTTATCTGTGAAGTGTAATAAGGGTTGAATATTGATGAATGATCAGTACTAAGTGCTCTGTAAGTGATATAATCACATATCTGCGTCCCAACTAAGGTTGTAGACACTTGAGTCCTACAACCACCCCTGCCTCTACCTCGGGTGAGACTTCATCTTCTTCACAGGTGATGCCGAAAGGGCCGCTAGTTAGGGTTTTGTTGGTGCATTGTTGTAGCGTTGAACCCTGGGTCTGCCCCTATGCCAACAAATGGTTCCGTTGCTAGGACCTGAAACTGTGATTGTTGGGAACTAAGGGAGAAGAATCTTTTTGCAAAAGGGTTGAACTAGAAGTCTTGTGCGAAGATCTGTGCCCTAGTGCGCAATATTCTACTCGATTTATAAATCTCTGTGCTAAGGAAAAGAGGTCGGATCTGAAGAAAAGAAGCAAGATATGAATGCATTGTGCTCTAAGAAAGGTAAAAGCGGAAGTTTCTGAAGAAAAGAGGTCAGATCTGCAAAAAAGAGGTAAGATTTATAAGCTCTGTGCTCTACTAAAGGTAAGAATAGTTAAAAGTTTTTAAGATCTGGAAGCTTTGTGCTCTGTAGAAGTAAGATAAGTGGAAATTTTTGTTTCTAGAGCATGGATCTAGGTATGTTTGATAGATTCTATCCTAGCTTAAAAACTAGGGCATTAATAGATGAAAGAAAATTTGATACAAATAGATCCGATAAGTATAATGATAGATATGTTATACCCATGCATAGAAAGAATGTATGGACTAACAAATGGATGCAAAACCCCAGAAAGATTTTTTTCCAGGTTAGCCGCCACAATCCTAGTGCGCACTATAGAAGAGGTCAAGGATCATTTAACAGAAAGAGAGGATTGACCCTCTATTACAGTTGCAGAAGACCAGGACATCTTGCTAAGGAATGCCCTGGTGGAAAACCTAGTTGTCTATGTTGCAAAGCTTTGGACCATGAAGTATTGGATTGCTCTAGAATGATTTCTAAGCTTGAAAGAATGAATATGAACCAGGGAAACCCTAAGGCAGATCCATAAGTAGCAGAACCCCCGAAATAATTAGGGAAGGTATTACTACAGATGAAAGGCACCTTGAATGACCACCAACACATTATATTATCATAGATCTTTAAAGAGAAAGAATGCATTGAAGCAAGAATATGGGACTTCGACATTGACTATGTTTAAGATGAGGAAACTCAGGTGAATATCATGACAGAGAGAACTTGGGAAGCTATAGGAAGGCCTACTGCAATTCCTTCATTAGGAGGAATAGGGTTATTCAGAGGAAAATTGGTAAACTTATGTGGAAAGCTCACTCAGATATCTATGAATGTCAATGGAACTTCGACAGAAGAAGAATTTGAGATTATCAAATTTATTGAGGACAACGCCTCATTTACTATGTTACATGTAAAACCTTGGATTGAAAGAGATCAAGCCAGAAAGAAGGAAGAAGAAGAGGTTTTAGAACAACAGAAACGAGAGTTAAAAGATTTCATGACTAGAAGGATTACACAGCTGATCGAAGAACATGAGAAGAGATCGAAGCTACTTAGTGTTAGAAACCTAGATGTCAAAGCTGCAAGAACATAAGAGAACTCACAGGTGATTGAAGTACTTACCCCAGGTAAAGAAGAAGTATTACCCTTGAGTCTTAGGAGAGAATATCAACAACGCGAAGTGACTATGCCCAAGGAAAATAAGAATTGGAATGGGAAAGGAACCACCGAGACGAAGCTCACTGGAAAGAAGGCTAGAAATCTGGGTAAGAAGAAGGCTAAGATTGAAAAGTTACAACAGGTTCCAGAGGGTACCTCGCAGAAAGAAACTTTGCAAAACTGGAGATTCACTGGGATAATAGAACAACAACATGGGGCACTTCCCCATGGCAAAGAAATATAGTCATTGGAGGCTGATATATCCGTTTGAATGTCGCTCTGACCGGATCAAAAATCATTGATGGCTCACCATTGGCCTGTTGGATCACGCCATAATGGACAGAACACGAATTAATGAGGTTCATACCCATTGCAAATCAAATTGTTTCCACGATCACCTATATATCTCGTCGCACCATGCCCGAAGAACACTTTTGCCACTTGAGAATTTGAAGCCCGTAGACTAGCAAGTGTATACAATGATCATCACACCCCTCTTGTTCATTCCTATCCAGTGTTTATATCATTGTGACCCCGATAAATTATCCTGAGCGCGTATGTCCGACGATCTCACCGTAATTAAAGAATCCGTAACAGAAGTTATACTTGATTTAATGACTGAGAGAGTCATGTCAGAAAGAGGAGTATCCACAGGTGTCCAGGCATCTTCAATGAGAGGACTAGCAACCTCTCCATCCACTGCTCGAGTCGGACCATCCCGACAGGCCGAGGAGAAGTGTACAAAACACAAAGACGATATCGTGAATGCCAAGATGATTCCGAGCATTCTACCTACCTACCTACCTCCTCTAAGTGGCGCCATCAACCGGGACAGTGTTCCCAGAGATTTTGACTATGCTTTGATCATGGCGTATCTCCCGAAAGGGATACGCGCAGTTCAAGCTGACCAAGATAAGCTCGCAGCATTAATGTTCATTGACTACAACCTTGGCAACAGGAAGGCTTACAACATTCTTGCCTTGCACAAGTATTTGACTAGAACTAAAGGCAAAAACTCAAATATTATCCCACATTCATGGACCCAAAACCTCGCGTAGTCCAAACTACTCAATGTGATGAAGATCCCGCACTTCAGCAGACACCAGGAAGTGAATGCATGCGTCAAGATGCTATTGTCCTTCTACCACAGAGGATACTTATGGTTGAACCATCAGATCATTGTGGATCCGACCTGGATCAATCGGATCACAGGGATGAGCATGTAGGGCCCTGACCCATAGGATTTTTACCCTGGAAATATCGCAGAACAAGCATTAGCGCAGAGAATCAAAGAAAATTATGGTGATCTCGAGAAGGGAACGTGAGGTTACAAGGTAGCCTCTATCTAGAGTGGCGCAGTGTGCCTTGCATGTCAATTGATTGAAGGCAAGCTAGTTCGCAAGAACCGACCCACCCAAGTGACTGGATTCATAGTTGATCTCGCAGGGAAGTGCGCAAAAGGACTTCAGATGAATTGGTCAAAGTACTTGGTAAACCAGTTGGAACTGGACTATAGGGAAGCACAGGACCAAGGGTATGAGTTCCATTTCAGCTGGCTCCTCATACTGATCGCATTCATTGCATGGGAAATGTCGGAAGGTGCGACCTTCCTGGACATAAAACCCTTTGAACCTTTAGCTGTGAAGTTCAACACCTTATGGTACTCTAATGATATGAACAAGCAGTGGAAATCCAATACCGCCTTCCATACTTACTACAACCAGTTGAAGCTCTCCATCTAGTCCGAACCTCGTATGACCCCGAATACCCTCCACAAGTTTCGGCCCTTAATGAAGTTCAAGGCAGACCGCCACTTTATTTATATAACGTGTGTTGATGAGAAAAAGCAACAGTTGCAGTCGTACTATAAGTTGACCGAGGAAGACATCAAAGAGATCACCAAGGACTGGTCAGTAGACCTTCTCATTCCAGCGAACCCTGCGGAGCTGTCCGATATTGATAACCCAGAAACTATGTTGGATATAGCAGGACCAAGCAAGATGACGAAGCCTGAAGAGGTTCAATGAAGTTCAAGGTGGACCGCCACTTTATTTATATAACGTGTGTTGATGAGCAAAAGAAACAGTTGCAGTCGTACTATAAGTTGACCGAGGAAGAAATCGAAGAGATCACCAAGGACTGGTCAGTAGACCTTCTCATTCCAACGAACCCTACGAAGCTGTCCGATATTGATAACCCAGAAACTATGTTGGATATAGCAGGACCAAGCAAGATGATGAAGCCTGAAGAGGTTCACCGTTCATGATGTAGACAGTGCATCTTTAAGGACTGCCTCTATCACACTAGACAAAGGGGGTGATGGTGAAGAGATAGAAGGCGTGGAAATTAAACAATAGAAAGGCGAAGTACCACCGCCTAGGGACGAAGAGGACTCGTCAAAGAAAAGGAAGGTTTATGTCTCCGAAAGATTCCACCAGAAAGAAACCTAGAACCCCTGTAACCAAGAGGGGAACTACCCTCACATTGGATGACTTTGATTTCATCATTGCAGTTGTGAACGATGCTTCAAAGGAGATAGTAGAGAAGCGGGAGGTGAAGAAAGAGCAGATGTATAATTGTATCGAGATTGAACTCCAAGGAGTGCAGCAGGCACTCCAGTCTAGTCATGTAGTCTCCATTACACCTCTGATAGCAAGCACAGTAGAACCAGGAGATGAGCCAGCTCAACTCCACCGGATTGTTGATATGGTCGAAGCTCGCCTTCGATGAGCTCAAGAAGACATAGTGCAAGCCACCCAGGATTTGACACATATACAGGGAGTACTTTTCGAGCAGCACAGTACTATCAAATGAGAAAAACTTGCTCTTCAAGCACAGTGGGACAAAGAGAAAGCATAAATACAGCAGAGAAATGAGCAGTTGATCGCGAAACAACTGGAAGTCAAGGAACAGGTCAACAGAGCACTTCGCTCTATGACCGTCATAGAAGTAATAGCTTAAGAACGAATTACCTAGCAGGTGGCCCAGCTTGAAGAAGTAATCCACCAACTTCAGCAGTGCATCGCAGACCTGGAACTTCGTACCATGCCTGAGACTCCTCAAAAAGTAAGATATTTAAGGGAGGCAACTGCCCACAACGTAGTTGGTATATTAAAATCCCTTGCTTTAGAATACAAGCAGCTGAGCTCTAGGAGCGCTCAGACTTATGAAAACCTCATGGAGAATCTAGAGCTACAGGCATTGGAGGCGCAACTCCAAGAAGCAAAGAAACATGCTAAAACGTTACAGGCACAACTAAAGGCCCTAACACCAGTAGAACGAATGAAGAGGTTTCCAGAATAGCGCACGTCCCAACAACAGATCCACGCGATCCAGAACAAAGTGATGGAAGTCTCTCAATGACTTCAGCGAGTGTAAGAGAAGGCATGCCAACTGTTCATTAAAGTTGAAAGCCAAGGAGTCGAGCTGGAACAGATCATCCTCATAGCAGAAAAATGCCTAGAAGGGACAATGAATGATGCAATGATCCAAAGGTTCACTGAGAAAGAGGCCATCGCACTGCGGTAGGTTGAAGCAGCTCGAGCCAAGCTCAAGGCATTTGAGGCAGACTTGCTCAGACCAGAGTGACTCGGGATGAGTCAGAGGTGAGTGTTGGGGGCCTGTTGGCCCTTGACCAAGTTTTGGAATTACTTGGTCATGTTTGACCGTTTTTGGACTTCGACATCCTGTCAAAGATGGAACGCCAAGCGAAGCAGAGATCACAGGATCTCGACCCACTTTTGGACCCATTTTGGGTTTTGGGACAATGTAATTGGATAGGGATGTCGGCCCATGGGTTTACCTGCATTTAGGCCCACTTTTGTAATGTATAAATAGACGTCTAGGCATCTAGTAAATAATCGAATGATTGTATCTATGCGATATACGTTATGTGTCGAGTGGGATCTGTGTGATCAAGGGGTTGTGCATCTTGTAAGAATTGCATATTTTAGTGCAAGTCCCCGTGTGGAGATATAGAAGGCTTTGTGTTGTAACGCAAGGAAGAAGGATCTAGCGAGCTACGCAGATCTTTTGTCCTGTGCGCAGGAGGGTTTTGGTAGCTTTATGCCTGTAACTGATTGGAGACACTAATAAAGAAGAAGAGTTGGTGGACCACGTAAATCTGTGTGTTATGTTTTTTGCTTTGATTTAATGTGTTTATCTTTGCTTTGGCTAAGTGCTTTGATATATTTAGATAGATCTACTCATGCTTTGTGCTTCATTAGATGTGTATGAATAGTAGATCTGATATGTATGAAGATTCTTAGTGTCGATTTACTGTATCTGATCTATCTCGTTATTGCTAAGTGCCAAAATACATTAGATCTAAGTGAATGTTGCGGTGCTCTGTGTTATCTGTGAAGTGTAATAAGGGTTGAATATTGATGAATGATCAGTACTAAGTGCTCTGTAAGCGATATAATCACAGATCTTTGTCCCAGCTAAGGTTGTAGACACTTGAGCCCTGCAACCACCCCTGCCTCTACCTCGGGTGAGACTTCATCTGCTTCGCAGGTGATGTCGAAAGGGCCGATAGTTAGGGTTTTGTTGGTGCGTTGTTGTAGCGTTGAACCCTAGGTCTGCCCCTGTTCCAACAATAAAACTGCGAAAAAAACACTAATTAATAGAGCAAAACACACCAACTAATAGGCAGTCAATTGTAGTTGACCTCAAGGAGACTGCTAGAGTCCTTGGTCGGAAGCAGGGACTAATAAAGACATGATGATGTAAATAGTATTCAATGCAAATGTATTCTTTAAATTTGGATTTGATTCAAATTATTATTAGTCTAAACATTAGTAATCGACTTCTCGATTTTTTTCCATTAATATTAGTATGCAAAATCTAAACCAATCATGTCATACTATTTCTTTCTCCTTTTTCCTGATATTCTAATTTTTACCTTTTTTTTTTAAATGCTTTATGAAGGCCAATAGAATATTTTATCTTGTTATTTGGTCTCATTTCAAGGTGACATAAACGTTGACTTCCAATTTTGGTAAAATCATAGCTTATGATGTATGGACCAACGGATCTCATTTGATACTAATATTCAAATGCTAGAGTAATGTTAGTATTTTACTTTGATTAATAGTCTTCCTCCTTACTTCATATACTTTTATTATAGCCATTGGTTGGTCAACCCCTCCTTAGGATCCCTCAAATTGAGAATGTTGTGCTTAATGAAGGGTCAATAAACCCTTATTTGGGCTCCTCCTCGACAAGAATGTTGTGCTCGAGGAAGGGTCAAACAACTCTTCCCCAATGTCCCCCTCAACAAGAATGTTATGATTAAGGAAGGGTATGCCAACCCTTCCCTAGAGTCTTGTTTAACATAAAAACTAATCTTGAGGAATATTTGGTTGAACCTTCCATAGTGTTTCCCTCGAGGATAATGCTATGCTCAAGGAAGGGTCAATTAACCCTTCCTTGGGATCCTCTTCAATGAGAATACTATTCTAGAGGAAGGGTTGGGCGATCCTTCCCTGGGTGATCCTTCCCCGGGCTCCCCCTTGAGTTGACTACTATCATCAAAGAAGGGTTGGTCAATCGTTCCCCTATCTCCCCCTTAATGTGAATACCAAACTTTAGGAAGGGTTAGCCTACCCTTTCTCGAGAACCATCTTAGTGAGAAAACTATGCTTGAGGAAGGGTCGATTGACCCTTCTATGAGATCTACCTTGAGAAGGAAACTATGCTTAAGGAAGGGTTAGTCAACCCTCCCCTAATGTCTCTCTCAATGTGAATATTATGCTTGAGGAAGGGTTGACTAACTTTTCCCTAGTCTCCCTCTCAACATGAATTATATATTTGAAGAAGAGTCGACCAACCCTCCCCTAGTATCCTTGCTACGTTAATTATATTCTCAAGGAAGGGTTTACTAACTCTTCCCCGGTATCCCCCTTGACTTGAATACAAATCTTGAGGAGGTGTTGATCAACCCTTCCTTGGGATACCCTTTTATGCAATATTGTGCTCAAGGAAGGGTCGATTGACCCTTCCCCGGGCTCCCCCTCTATGTGAATACTATACTCAAGGAAGGGTTAGTTGACCCTTCCCCAGGATCCCCCTCAACGCGAATACTATCCTAAGGGAAGGACCAGGAAACCCTTTAATGGTATCCTCCTCATCATGAATACTAAGCTCAAAGAAGGGTTAGTTGACCCTTCCATGGGATCCCACTTGATGAGAACAAAATTCACATACCAATAAAATCTTATTTCATACAGGTTTCTATAAATGTTATGAATCATCATTCTTTGGTGATGAAGTCACTATGAAGTTGATCAACCTAAGCATGAGTGCCATTAAATCATATTACTATGCCTTTAAAGGTCATACTAGAAGGAATTTTGATAATGTCTCCTACAATTTAGACTTATCCATTGTACCCAACTACAAATTTTCATGAAGTTACAAACAATGCATCCAATAGTGTAGATAAGTTAGCTCTATATATATTCATGTCTAAAGCTAAATTTTCCAACCATTCTATCTAAAATCCTCTTAGGTTTATCATCCCTCATGGGTAAAGGAGAAATAGCTTATTAAAAAAAAAACTGCAAAAACTATCATACCCAAATCCCTAACAATGTAGTAGTGTTTGTCATGTCAAGATAAGAGTGAAGGGACTAGAGTTTGACCAATAAATTTGTGGCAATCATTTTTTTAGGGAATGATCTTTCCTTTAGAGTTTGACCAATAAATTTGTGGCAATCAATTTTTTAGGGAATGAACTTTCCTTTAAAAGAAAAAATCTTAAATGCTTTAATAAAAGAAAGAATGCATATATCAATTGACTCATTAAGAGTTTTGTCTTTAATACAATACTTTATACATGTGTGAGGAATGGAATCCAATGTTGTTGACGTGTTTCTGTTTTATGCCCCCAAACTATTTTTGCAAGTGCCCTTAAATGCCATTTAGATGCGAGTTGCAACTCATGCTAAAATAGAAATTGAGCGTCGGATCAATGAGCCATCAATTTCGTTGGATTCCAAACATCATTATTATGTTAGGGGCATCATCTATTCGTCGGTCACACATTCCTGCATGTGTTTCTCTGGATGACTTGTAGATCTAAGATTTCATTTAGTAAGATGCAATGTAAAAGTTTGTGTTGGAGCTCAACATTGCAAATCGTTACGTTGAACATTAATGAAAGACATGTTAATGGAGGGTGTGTTGGGAAATAGAATGGAAAAATACACATGTGAGGTGATGAAATTTGTACTAGTAATCCATTAGGATTTTAACTATGATTCTAAACATATATTGGGTTACAATTGGAATGGAGGGAGAGAGATGCTAAAAGCAAATCGACTATTTGAGTATTAAGGTCATATCTCCAAGGTGTTGTTCATTGGATGGATGAGGATATAATACATTTCAATGTATGTAATAAATAATGTGTTACCCATCTTAGGAGAACTACGCCTCAACTTCGAGAATTCCAGCCACTCTGAGTGGTAAAAAAATGTTCCTTTATTGTCTGTCACCCTCAATCCACACAAATTTGTAACATGATTCATTGATATTTGTAGTTAGAATCAAGGTGGACATATGAAAAAAATTTCAAAGCCATTGAAGGAGACTATACTTAAAGGCAACCTTTATTAAGAGTACATTATTCAATATTTTATGACACAAAAATATGATCTAAATAGAAGAACCTACAAATCAAAAACCATTATTTACAAATTTTGAAAGTGTTGCAAAGGTTCATATACAATACCATGAAACAATTGACTTAAAACCAAGGAGACTAAATAATAGATTGTGTTTCTCTGCTAAAAAATGCATGCAAATATGAGCAGTATCATAGCACTAAAACAAATTACTATGAACATCTCAAATGAATCACCTAATTTTGTTACATTCTAATGCTCTTCACTTGAGCAATACAAATCCAACTTCGTAAAATAAGGATGTAAGTTGATTACAGAGTAAACTACATTGTTGCAATAAAGGAACCAAAACAACTCCAAGATGCAAACATCTAATGAACAAATTTTAGATGCAAGATGATGGTAAATAAAACCCAAACCTTATTAAAAATAAAATAAAAATGAAGATTTGGGAGTGTAGATTATGGTGTGTTGAGATGTAGGATGATGGTAGATAAAACCCAAACCTTATTAATAAGAATGCAAAAATGTAGATGTGAAAGTATAGAGTATGAAGTAATGCAAAGACACTTTTGCACCTTAAGAGGTAAACAAATTTTCCAATATTGAATTTATAAATAATTCTTATTTTGAAGACCATATTTTTAGCTGAAATATTCCTTGTAAATTATATCATTTTAACCACATTTGAAAGATATGTCTATAAATGTGAGCATAATAGTCACAACCACCTCTACATTCACTTTTTTACTCTCAAACACACACTTCCAGTTGTTATATTTGTTTAAATTAGGTTTTTGCACTACTATTGTTTCTTCATAATAATATTTTATTATGCCTTTTCTATTAAGGTATGGTATTGATGTCATTTACCAATAATGTTTTTTCTTCTCTTATTAGTACTATAGCAATCGATTACGATCTATTACCAAGTCATTGTATTCTCTGGCCACGGAGTTTCACTTGACGGTTAGTCGTGGCTTCTCATGACCTGTCATCATGTTCCTTAAAATAAAAATGGTATCTGGTTCAAACCTGTCAATGAAAATCCTTAGAGTCAAACCTGTCAATGAAAATCTGGTTCCTATTTGAATAAAATCTTATAAATGTCATTCATTGTTAAAATTATTAACAATTCATATTCTATTTATTCATTGTTATAATATATTACAATATAATATACTATATGTTATAATACATAACACACATCTATAACATAACACATATAGTATATGTTATAATATATAACACATATATTATATGTTTTATAATATAACACATAGTTTGAAGGCTCAATGTTTTTATATATTAGACTATATGAATTTGCCTTAGTATTACATTAGTATGTAAGTGATATCCTAGCTTAAAGAGATCTATAGGTAGGCTAAGGAGGTGAACACTTATTGGAGTGATTATAAACATAAGACTACACTATATGATAGATAGTTAAAGATTAGAGGTGAGGAATTCAATAAAGGGAAAGTGAATAACTACATATGCTAATAACATAATTTGGCTTGATAGCTCTATTTCTTTCATTAATTCTTATGATGCCAAGGAGTCTTGCAAATGCATGCTAGTATATGGAACCTAATATTCAGTGACATCAATGCTCGCAAGAAAGCCCTATGATGAATTATAGGAGATCTTAGTTGCCAGAAAGACCTATAATGAAGTTTAGATTATCTAAGTGGCTAGAAATCCATATAATGAGAAAAATCACTAACACTGCATACTAAACAATGCCAACAAAAGTTTGAAATTACACATGTTAATGAAAGAATATGTATAAATGCATATTTAGTAGTCGTTTTGTTCAGACATTCTTTCAAATAATTCATTTATTGGCTTGCAAAGACTTAGTAGCGACAACAAACATCTTCATTCATTCTATTTCTAAATTTTGGAAAACAAATTAATCCAAAATTATACTAATTGGAAAAAAGCATAAATGGGCTTGAAAATTTTATGTCCCACCCACAATACCTTCCTTTTTTTTGCTTAAGATTAAACAGATTCCAGATAGATATTTGCATTGACAAAGTCCTAAAAAAAATAAAAAAATAATAATAATAATAATAATAATAATAATTCCAAATGAAAAACCAACTTGAGAGTGTTTCAATTGAGTAGGAGGTGAAAAGTGTAGATTATGTGTGTGTGTGCCATTGTGTATATTCTGTTTTATTCAGAATTTTGTAGTAATTATTTGTACAAGGTTAAAACAATTATTTTAAACAAATTCTGAATAAAACAGAATATATACAATGGCACACACACACACATTACACAAAGATTTTTAGCCTGGAAACCCGAACCGAGAAAATAAGCAACATGTTTAGAGCCACACCTCTAATCTTCTATTCATCATTTTCTTCAGTGTTTACAATACAATATACATTTTCTTCATTGTTTACAATACAATATACATATATGTGTGTGGTAGTCGACAAGTTTAGTATGATGTACATTTTCATGCCTTGTAAAAAAACCATTAAGGGACGAGATGCAACAATCATGTTCTTTGAAAATGTTTGCGTGCACTTTGGGATACCAAGGACCATCAACTCGGATATAGATACCAAGTTTATCAATGCCTTTTCAGCTACACTTTGGAAGAAGATGGAAACCAAGTTGAAGAGATCTACATATTTCCATTCACAGGAAGATGGGTAGACAAAAGTAGTGAGTATGACATTGGTTCGAATTTTGAGGGGTTGCAATCAAAAGAACCCAGAGACCTGAGATAAAAATATTATTTATATTCAACACTCTTATAACAAAGTAGTCCACACTTTCGCCAATAAGTCCCATTTTCAAACTTGCTTTAAATAATTGACAACTTCTCCCTTAGATGTTATAGATGGATGACAAGCAGGAGTGAGGGAAGAAATCATAAGAAAAACATTAAAGGTTGAAAATTCCATTGATAAGATTAGGCAAATCCATTTATAAGTACATGATACGTTGAATAAGTCACAAGAAAATTACAAGGCTCAACATGAACAACATAGGATTGAGAAGACATTCAAGGTAGGAAACAAAGTCCACTTGCATCCGAACAAAGAAATACTATAGGGTCCTTGTCATCAAGGCCCTTTGGTATGGATTTTTTGAAGTGTTGGAAAAAGTAGGTGATAATGCCTACAAACTTATTCTAGCTCAATATATGTGCATTTACTCAGTAGTGAATGTCAATAAACCGAACTTTGTGAACTTTCCATGTTATACAAGGAAATTGATGGGAAAGTCTTACCTACCATAGAGGACTTAGCACCAAAAGCTAAGGAAAAGTTAGAAGAGGATGAAATTTTGTAGAAGAAGTCCATAACAACTAGATGAGGGAAACATGAACTTTGGCAGATTGGATTTAAAGGACAACTTCCAAGCAAATGCAACTCATACTCCAAGGAGAAGGTAGAGGAAAAATTTCCTCACCTCTTTAATAAAAGATTTTGGGGACCCAAATATCCTGAAATATATAGGTATGATCCAAAATGGATGAACATATAATTTTTCATCTATTAAGGTACTTTATGGGTGGAAAATTGGAGCTAAAGGCTTGTAGGGCCCATTTTAGGGGCAGATCATGTTTTGGTGATTTGGGGTCCAAAAAATCTCGAAGTCCATTTGATGCATTAAATGAAATTTTGTGGGGTTAAAAAATTGGGAACAAAATTTCCTATGTTTGATGTTATTCTCCACATCAAGGAATTTCCAATGACGCAAAAATCACTTCAAGTGGAGTTTGTATCAGAAAGTTATGTCTCCCACAAGTTAACTTATGTTGTAGAACACCATGGTACTGATTGGATGCCACATCACTTTCCATTACTCACACATGTGTAGCTAGTCATTGGTGGACTTTTAAGAATATTCTAGAGGGTCCAAAATCCTAATTCTAATTGTGAGTTAAATCATGCAAAATCCCTAACCCTAGCCCTAGAAAACTATGAAGACATGTTAAACATTGGACCACTAGGAAAGCAAGGGGTTCCATTCTTGGCATATTGATTTATTGTTCCGTAGTTGAGCAAAGCAAGGGAGTGAGATATTGGAGTAGAACAAAGGAAGTAGAAGATCTCGTAGAAACCATATAGGCCACAGTGTTCATGGAAACTTCATAGTGAGTTCATCTTTACTTGTATTTGCATTTCATAACTAAGAAGAAAAGAGCAAGGCATAGTCTTCACTTTCCACTTGGGTTTTCCCATTTTGTGTTTCCTAGGGTACATCTTTTGTTCAATGTGTGGATAGTGTGGTATTTGTTTTAGGTTTATTTTACTTCAATCTCCTCTTATTTCAATGTTTTGTGTGCTAAGTTAATAATAGTAAATCTAAAACTTAGGTAAAATACCCCATAACGAAGAATCTGCATAAAATTTTAAAATTTGTTGTGACAAACTATTCTAGTAAAATATCGACAATAGTTTATAGATCATATTATACAAAGGTCAATCCTTATACCATATAGAATCAACTTGAATATATTAATAATGATAAAAATATGAAATCTCTTTTAGCCTTTAAATAAGTTAAATGAAAAATTGAAGAACAGTGAAAAGGAAAAAAGAAAATTGTGAAAACATCTTTGGTTGGTGCCCAATTTCTTTGAAGTGTCGATTAAAGATATTCACTAAGAAGAAGAGTCATCCAAACAACAACAAAAAATTAAACCATCAAAGGGTAAAAGATAAGAGTATGGGTAAAGAGAATCAGCTTTGAAAAAAGAATAATAATAATAATAATCTATTTTTAAGGTCACGACCAAGCTAGACACCAAATTGGTGTATGAGACCTCCTCCACCCAACGATTTGACTGGTAAAGTCTACGAAGGTATGCATTCCCTACCCCCCTCTAGATTTTAACTTGTGACCTCTTGGGAGGAAACACATGTTCTTAACCATTAGGCTCACTCAGATTCTTGGGTAAAAGATAGTGACAGGATTGTTGTATCTCCCTTCATTACTTATCCTACCGCCAGAGAAAGAAACATAACCTTCAAAACATAAGAAAAAGAAAGGATATGCAAAAAGGATATGATTTGTTTTGGTAAACAATCATATTTGAATAAAGACATGATGGTGTAAAGAGTATTCAATGCAAAGGTATTCTTTAAATTTGGCTTTGACTCATACTATTATTAGTCTAAACATTAGTAATCGACTTCTCGGTTTTTTTTTCCATTAATATTAGTTTGCAAAATCTAAACCACTCACGTCATACTATTTATTTCTCCTTTTTCTTGATTTCTTATTTTTTATTTTTTATTTTAATGTTTTATGATGGCCAATTGAATATTTTCTCTTTTTATTTGGCCTCATTTAGCGGCGACATAAATGTTGACTTCCAATTTTGGTAAAATCATAGCTTATGAGTTATGGATCAACGGATCTCATTTGATACTAATATTCAAATGCTAGAGTAATGCTAGTATTTTACTTTGACATTAATATCCTTTCTCCTTCTTATTTCATATACTTGTATACTTTTAGTATAGCCATGGGTTGGTCAACCCCTCCTTAGGATCCTTCACAATGAGAATGATGTGTTTAATCAAGGGTCAGTAAACCCTTCCCTGGGCTCCCCCTCGATGAGAATGATGTGCTCGAGGAAGGGTCGAACAACCCTTCCCCAATGTCCCCCTTAATAAGAATGTTGTGATTAAGGAAGGGTATGCCAACCTTTCCCTAGAGTCTTCTTTTACATAAAAAGTAAGCTTGAGGAAGAGTTGATTGACCCTTCCCTAATGTTCCCTCGAAGAGAATATTATTCTCAAGGGTGGGTCAACTGACCCTTCCTTGGGGTCCTCCTCAATGAGAATACTATTCTAGAGGAAGGGTTGGGAAGGGTTGGGTGATCCTTCCCTAGGATCCCCCTTGACTTGAATACTATCATCAATTAAGGGTTGGTCAACCATTCCCCTATCTCCCTCTCAATGTGAATACCATACTTTAGGAAGGGTTAGTTGACCCTTTCTCGAGAACCACCTTAGTGAGAAAACTATGCTCGAGGAAGAGTCAATTGACCCTTCCCTGGGCTCTACCTTGACAAGGAAACTATGCTTGAGGAAGGGTTAGTTGACCCTCCCCTAAGCTCTCCCTTAGTGCGAATACTATTCTTGAGGAAGGGTCGACTTACCCTTCCCTAGTCTCCCCCTCAACATGAATTATATACTTGAAGAAGGGTCGACCAACCCTCCCCTAGTCTCCTCTCTACGTTAATTCTATGCTCAAGGAAGGATTGACTAACCCTTCCCCAATATCCCCCTTGACTTCAATACAAATCTTGAGAACGTGTTGATCAAACCTTCTCAGGGCTCCCTTTTTATGAAATACTATGCTCAAGGAAGGGTTGATTGACCCTTCCCTGGACTCCCCCTTTATGTGAATACTATACTCAAGGAAGAGTGAGTTGACCCTTCCCCAGGATCCCCCTGAACATGAATATTATCCTAAAGGAAGGACCAAGCGACCCTTCAATGGTATCATCCTCATCATGAATACTAATCTCAAAGAAGGGTTAGTTGACCCTTCCATGGGATCCCACTTGATGAGAACAAAATTCCCATACCAATAAAATCTTCTTTCATATAGGTTTCTATAAATGTTATGAAGCATCATTCTTTGGTGATGAAGTCACTATGAAGTTGATCAACCTAAGAATGAGTGTCATTAAATCATGTTTATATGCCTTTAAAGGTCCTACCAGAAGGAATTTTGATAATGTATCCTATAGTTTAGACTTATTTATTGTACCCAACCACAAATTTTCATGAAATTACAAACAATGCATCCAATAGTGTAGATAAGTTAACTCTATATATCTTCATGTCTAGAGCTAAATTTTCCAACCATTCTATCTAAAATCATCTTAGGTTTATCATCCCTCATGGCTAATGGAGAATTGGCTTATTACAAAGAAAGACTGCAAAAACTCTCATACCCAAGTCCCTAACAATGTAGCAATGTTTGTCGTGTCAAGATAAGAGTGAAGGGACTAGAGTTTGACCAATAAATTTGTGGCAATAATTTTGTTAGGGAATGAGATATCCTTGAAAAGAAAAAATCTTAAATGTTTTAATAAAATAAATAATGCATATATCAATTGATTAATTAAGAGTTTTGTTTTTAATACAATACTTTCTACATGTGTGAGCAATGGAATCTCGTTTTGTTGATGTGTTTGGAATTTATGCCCCCTAAATTATTTTTGGAGGTGCCCTTAAATGCCATTTAGATGTGAGTTGCAACTCATGGTAAAATAGAAACTAAGCGTCAGATCAATGAGCCATCAATTTCGTTTGATTCCAAACATCGTTATTATGTTAGGAGCATCGTCCATCCGTTGGCCACACATCCCTGCATGTGTTTCTCTAGATAACTTGTCGTAGTGATTCTAAGTACATAGATTGACATCGTAACAAAGTAACCTGATAATTATCTAAAAATGGTGTGGAATTTTTCTTTTAAAATTATTATAATATTTAATAATCCTAATATATATTATAATATTCAATACCTTAATATATAATATATTGATGGAAAGTACAATCAATCTCACTCCATCATTGGAAATTTTATTATTCAATTAGATACATGAAAATTATTCTTATAACAAAAATATAACATCTTTAGAGTTATTTGTATGATAAACTCTATTTTATAACCGAACAAATACACCTCTTCGCTATTTTAGAATGGTTAAACTTCAAACATAATCTCCATAACATTTAGGTTTAAATTTCCATCCATTGCTAAAATTAGTAGTCTCTATGATGTAAATATTTATTACTTAAAATAAAATTAACAAAATATAATCTTGACATGTCTTCCAAACACCAAATGTTGCTATATGCTTTACTTATAAAGAAAAGAATTCATTCAAATATGAATAATTCGAAAATCCTTGTTATGAAAACCCTAGTGAAGCGGCCAATTTGATCATCGCCAAAGCTCATTGAATGGAACGATGTCTTTTTAGTTTGTTGGAGATATTGCTTACAATAGAATTGGTTAGAGATTGGTTTGGATTTGTTGGAGGTTGTTGAGAGATTCTCTCAACCTCTCTCTCAACTTTCAAATAAGTTGGATCTAACAACATATTTTTAATTGTATTTATATTGTGTGAATACGTAATGAAAAATAGTTTTGTGTGCAATCGTGTTCTCCATTTTGGTATCAGAGTTGAGTGCTCTGGGTAACTCCCTCACGAGAGGCCTAGGTGTGTGTGAGAATATAGATTATTGTGTGTGTTTGTAAGTGTGTTGTTAGTGAGCCGCCATTGGAGAGAGAGTTGTGTGAAACAACACTCCCACTTACTACAGAGTTTGCAGTCACTTCAAACACGATTTGATGATGGAAACTCTAAAGAAGTTGTTGTGTGGAGGAGTTTGTGCGGAGCAGATCCATGTAGAGATGCGCAAGTCATTTAGGAACATACAAGTTGAAGTGATGTCGATCTCTAGCCAATAGACAACCAGTCGCTTCTTTAGCCATTGAATCAGCCCCATATATTTGAAATAACAACCACAATGAATGGAGAGATTTACAACTAAGGCATCCTTACCGATTTTATGGGTAGATCCACTGACCAATTCTCTCCATCAAAGTTGTTCTGGGCAGCTATAGTAATTAATGTGTAGTAGATATATTAATTAATGTGAATTTATTTTTGTCTCGGATGAGGTGCCACGTAGTGGAAGGAGGCCACGCAACCCTCCCATGATTTTAGCCATAAATATGGCCAGTCATCGTCCCTCACCTCAGTCTTGAATGGAGGGCGAACTTAATTACTTGCAAAGGAAGGGAGGACATCTCCCTCGAGTCAGGTTAATGGCGGTCTTGTGGATTAATGGTAGGAGGCGGGTGAGCACATCAGTCATGTCCGCCCTAGGGGGATATCTCTCCTGCCCAACCCTAGATGGCATTATTTCGCCTTCGAGCTCTGTCACCTTGCTCGTTGTGAGAATTGGATTATTTTGCAGTGGGTTCTCCTGGCAGTAATTCAGTGGATTCTTCACCCCCTTGGCTCAGCCATGTCGAGAGAGAGAGGTAAGTCGAGACGTGGACCTGCCTAGTACAACTACACTGCCCAACAAAGACCCCTGCAGCAACTAGAATGGGCCCTGTCCATTTCCAGGACTCAGCGCACCGCGAGGCCACGAAATCCACTAATGGCCTACATTGAGGAGAAATTTCCAGAGGAACCTGTCGAGGTTCCACCAGAATCCCTCCTCTACACGGTCTCGGACGATTACTTGTTCCCCAGCACTGACAAAGCTAATACAGGTACCCAGGCTGCCATGGAAGGCACCACAAGCATTGTTGAGGAGGAATTCCCAGAGGAACTCCTCCACACAGCTCCAGGTGCTTCCCTCCAGAACAACACTAGAGAAGATGATGCAAGAGATGAGGCGGTCAAGGATGGAGCCATCGACACCACGCAGGAAAACTTCCCCATCTTGGTGCCTCCACCACTAAATGTAATTCCAGAATTCAACCCAACTCCCCTCAGTCTCTTCAGCCCGGAGCAACTAGAGCTCATTTTTTATCTCAGAAGCTACATGGCTGATCCAGGTGGATATCGGTGGCCACCCACCTTTTCCAAATGGCTCAAAATAGTTTTTTGGCCATTTTGGCAATTTACTATTTTTAGCAGGTTTTAACTTCCGGGGCCATTTTGAGGGTCCAAATGAAGGTTTTTCGAGATCGAGGTTCTTAATTATATCCGAAGGCATAATTGAGCCCCCAAAATGAATCTCCTCGGCAATACCTTTCCAACGAGCTATCACATGCCTAAAACGGAGATCGTATGAAAAAGTTACGACCTCGGGAAGTTGATGTACTCACTTACCCAAACAGGGCCCACATGACTTTTGGCGCTTCATCTCCTAGGGTTAGGTTTTTGGATGTCTAGGACTTTTGGCATTCCTGCATATTGTAAAAGGGCCTTCAGAGCCTCATTGTAATCATCTTCTTGCGAATGCGAGTAGTCGTCACATCTCTTCTCAGAGATAAGCTGCCACCATTCTAGCGAGTCTTTCACTCTGTATTTTTACAGTCTCTGTACATTTCTTTC
>ML789124.1:268576-288986 GCA_009831015.1 Picea engelmannii | reverse complement strand
TATATATATATTCCAAGAAAAAAACACAATTTATGTTCTAGTGAAAATTGAGAGAGTATTTAATTTGGTGCTAATATGTAAATTTTAGTCATTGCTTGTATTGGAATTCAAATTATGTAGTCTCATGTATTCTTGACTAGTGTTGAAATTTTAAGTTCAATTTGAATGTTTTACATGTCATTTTCTCTTTATAAAGGCGTCCCTTCATTTTTTTCTTTTTACAAACCATCTCTTATATATATGTATATTCCAAGAAAAAAAACGTAATTTTTATTCCAGTGAAAATTGAGAGAGTATATATATTCTAAGAAAAAATGTATTTTTTATTGCTGTGAGAATTGAAAGTACACTTTTCAGGTATCAAGGCATACATCGATCAAGTCAATAAATATCACAAAAGAGGACATCACAAAAAAAATATTTATAGCTTTGTTCGACAACACATGTATTTCAACAGAGGACAAACACCTTCAATAACCACTCACACAACCAAATCAAAGATCAACACATTGATGTTTTGACGTGGTAAATCCTCTACAAGGAAACATCCATGAACCCAACCAACACGACCACTTGGAGCAGTTTATTAATGCAAGAGAAAACGATTACAGAGATATTTTACAAGAGATATTCTCACAATCGATCATCGACAAATGACCCTCCATGTTCTTTAAATAGATATCATGGACCAATCGGGTGTTAAGCCATGAATCAATGTAGTCATTAAGATATAGGAGAATATGAACCATCAGATCACTCCATATCGAGAACATATCGCGACCGTCATATTTCCTAACTACAAATGCATACTAAATAAACACACTAAGAAACACACTTTTACCTAATGACACATTTGACCAAGTAGATCTTAACTAACTCCTAAGTGTCTAAATATCCTAACACCCCCCCTTAAGAACAACTTGGGATATGAGTGAAGGATTACAATTGTGACACAATAGGAAAAGGAAGGAGGCATTAGAGCCTATCCTCCCTTAACGAAAACTTCATGAACTCCTAACATAGATCGAAGTTTGGAAAAATTCGCTTCTGTAAGACTTTGTGAAAATATCTGCAGCTTGATCTTCTATAGGGAAAAGAAACACTTCAATAACTTGATCATGAATGATCTTTCTGATGAAGTGCATATGTAGCTCGATGTGTTTGCCACGTCGATGTTGAACTGGGTCTTTGGCAAGCTTGATGACACTCTGATTGTCGCAACAAAGGCTGGTTGGATGCTGCTGCTGGAATCCAAACTATGAAAGGATCTGTTGAAGCCACAAGGCTTCCTGTGTTGCATTTACCGCTGCTCAGTACTCTGCTTCTGCTGAAGAAAGTGGAATAGCCTATTGATTCTTACAGGCCCAAGTGACAGGTCTTGAACCAAGGATGAAAACATAACCTGTAGTAGACATCCAATCATCAGGGTTGCCGACCCAATCTGAATCAATAAAACCAACCAATAAAAAAGTCCCCCCTGAATTGTAATGTATCCAGAACTGAATTGTACCATGAACATATTGAAGTATCCTTTTAGCTGCTTTCCAATGGATTTCATGGGGTGTTTGCATATAACGAGGAAAAAGACCAACATCAAAGGAAATACGAGGACAGGTATGAGTCAAGTATAAGAGGCTACCAACTAACTGACGGTACACGGTGGCATCAACTTCGGGAGAAGTACAAGTGGCAACAAGATTGAATCCAGACTGGAAGGGAGAAGGGGATGGTTTACAATCTTCCATGTGAAAGTGATGAAGAAGGTCATAAGAATACTTAGACTGGGAAATAAAAATACCTTCATTAGTTTGTAAAACTTGGAGGCCAAGTAAATAGTGTAAAAAACCTAAGTCTGTCATTTCAAATTTCTTCTTAAGGCTGGTTTTCATATGGTTTAAAATTTTTGAGTCACTACTAGTAAGGATAAGGTCATCAACATAAAGGACAAGGATTATGAGATGGATTCCTACTTTCTTGGTATAGACATTAGGATCAAAATGACATCTAGAAAATCCAATGTCAATAGGAAAGCTGTCCATTTTAGAATACCAAGCTCAGAGAGCTTGCTTAAGACCATAAAGAGTTTTCTTAAGGAGAAAAACAAGGCTAGAGTCATTATGGATATAGCCGGGAGGTTGTTCCATGTAGATTTTTTCTTACAAATCCCCATGCAAGAAGTCATATTTAACATCCATTTGATGGACCTCCTATTTATGTGAGACAACAAGGGAAAGAACAAGGCAGATGGAATTCATTTTGGCTACAGGGGAAAATGTTTCATTATACTCAATTCCTTCAACTTGGGGAAATCCTTTGTAAACTAACCGAGCCTTGTGTCTTTCAACACTATACATCTGACAAGTTTTATTCTTTTTGGAAGAGTTACAAGATCCCAAATATCGTTTTCCATTAAATAATGATACTCTTCATTCATTTCTATATCCCAATCTGGATGACCTGAAGCTTCTGTAAATGTCTCTGGATCACGAGTCTTTGAAACTGGAGCCAAAAGAGAAGAGGCTCGATGGAATTGAGAACATGTCCGACGCTGATCTGAAGGATCACCGACAAGATCACTAACTTCTTCTCGTGTTGAATAGACCCATCTAGGAAGCGATGGTGCTGGTGTTGGTTCAGGTTCAATGGACTCATATGGAGGAAGGTGAGCAAACATAATTGGATTTTCATCCTCACAGTCATCATCTGAAGAAGAAACCAAAATAGGAACAAAACAAGGCACAAACGCCAAAGATGGATTGCAGGCCGAAGAAGGCACAATCACCGAATTAGGCTCACATGCCAATATATTTTATTCAAATTTAACATCTCTTCTAATAATAATTTCATTACAATGTGGTTGAAGAAGTCTGTAACCTTTGACATCTTCAAAATAACCAAAAAATATACTCTTCTCACGTTTAGGCTGCAATCCTTATTTTTCTCATTAGGAATGTGAGCCCATGTTATACTTCCAAATACACAGAAGTGACTTACATCTGGTTTAATTTTAGTCCATGCTTCTTCCAATGTCATATTTTTAAGAGCCTTCGCTGGAGTGTGATTTACTATGTAATTTGCACAGTTGATGGTTTTGCCCAATACTTTAGACTTAATCCCTTAGATTGGATCATACAATTAGCCATTTCTTTTAATGTGCGATTCTTTCTCTCAACAACACCATTTTTTTGTGGTGTATATGGAACAATGTGTTGCATTTAGATGCCCTGTGTAGTGCAATAACTTGTAAAATTATTGTTCACATATTTGTCTCCATTATCTATTCTTAACCTTTGAATTTGAATTAGCCTTTACTTCTTAATAAATCCTCCATATGGGATTTCCATTGGAAGTAGTTGGTGCTGGTAAGCAAATGATCACTGGAAGAAGCTATATGAAATATGTAGACAATATTGATTTAAAGAACTGAAACTGACGAGATGGATGGAAAGAGCTTGAAAAATTAGGAGGTTTTAAAAAAAATGACACTGAAAACGAACTTCGGATGTGAAAGTTATGCCCTCACTTTTACAAATAAGTTGCTTTATGAAGTGACCCACTTTTAGAAAAAGAAGCGGGGATCACTTTTACAATGAAGTTACTTTATAAAAGAAAGTTGCATGTAAAACAAATAACTTTAAAATAAATATTAAATCTAGTTATAATGATTCACTTTTATACTTGAAGTGAAATACACTTTACAATGGATGCATGATTTTTTTCAAAACAAAGTAACAAAAAAGAGACTTGAACTTAAGACCTCTTACTTAATAAGTCAACTTTTAACCAAGTGAGCTAGAAAAACATATTGTGTTGTTTAAAAGGAGGATTTGGGGTGTTGTTGTTGTTTTGGAAGACGACCTTGGAGAGCGTGCTAAAAAAAACTCTTTTCACACAAGAAAAAAATTTCGCTTCTTGATGACAATAAGGGTCAGATCTCAGTTAGCTTACCTGTAAAATGCATCTTTTCCTATTTGTTTCTGATTTTCTGAGATCACACAGGGCGCAGGGAAAAGAGCATAAGCATATCTAAAAGAGTAGCAACTCGGTAACAAACAATATAAAACCGAAATAAAACCAAAATAATACTCTACAACAATTTAAAAAAGGGCGTATTTAGGCTTTATACGTCTGGATCTGATTGAAATGGAAATATATTGGGAAAACATAAACCTTTTCGAGTGAAATGAAAAATGTTCTTGATTGAAAAAAACGCTTTGGATGCAATGAAACAATCCTCTCAGCCTAGAAATGTACGAAAATGGTAGAAACTAGAGATGAGGTAATTCGGCTTCACGATCTCGATTTACAACGGGAGTGGGTCTTCAATCAAGATCTGATACTATGTTTGAAAACACAAGTATTCCAACAAAGGATGAACATATTTAGTAACCAATCACAAAACCCAATCAAAGATCAACACATCGATGTTTTGACGTGGTAAAACCCCTACGGGGAAACATCCATGACCCCAACCAACGTGACTACTTGGAGCAGTTTATTAATGCAAGAGAAAAAGATTACAGAGAGATTTTACAAGAGAGTTTCTCACAATCGATCATCGGAAAATGACCTTCCATGCTCTTTAAATAGAGATCATGGACCAATAGGGTGTTAAGCCACATATCAATGTAGCCGTTAAGGTCGAGGAGAAAACATGAGTAAAATAAATAACATCAAAACATGTGGTCACCTCTCTCAATAAATTTCCTATAGAATTGAGCTATACATTTTGGAGTATGGTATGACTACTTATCGAATTTATAACCAATGAAGAATATCCAAGTATTTGCATAGTTTTCACTTTCCTATCCAAGGAACGCTTGAGAAGTAATCTCAAGGCATGAAATTCAACATAGTTGTTGGAACTTGGGCCAGGACTAGATTTAAATTTTATATAGTGGGAATATGAGAGAAAAAAAAATCTCCCCAATGCTTCTAAAACCAAAATCCCCCTCCCTTGACCCATAAAAAAATCCCTAAGGTATTGATTTATCAATTACCATATTGCCTATTTGACGAGGAATGACATAATTTCATGGTAGTCTAAAATTGGAAATCATAGCCCCAAAGTGAGAAGTAACTTGGAAATGAGGTTTTGAAATTGTTCTAAAAAATAGCAGAGTTCCTTGCTAGAGATATACCTTGATAGATAAGACAAGGTAGTGATCTTAATTCATTTAGACCAGTGCCAAAAAACCATTGTGTCAAACACAACTCAATAGAAACAACATTCCATACATTATCTATACCTATGAACTAAGTCTGTCTCCTAGACTTGTTTTGCATATGGACAAGATATTAAAAGGTGAGAGATAGTTTTAGCCTCCATTCTACATAGGTGAAAAATACCCAAGAAATATTTTCCCTTTTTCTACAATGCTTCTCATGTTAGAATTTTATTCTTTAGAGATAACCACAGATATATCCTCCTTTTTTTGGAGCCCTAAATTTCCATATCTTCTTTCACCACTAGATTTCCCCTTAAGGGTCTGTCATATTCATTGTTGCGTATTTCAATTTGGTAGTACATAAGCCACCATATTTATAAAGTTCCTAGGACATAGAATACTCACCCTATATAAATAGAGTATGACCTCTTTTCAACTTGTTTATGAGTGTTCCCCACAAATATACTAATCTCCATCCATTGCAATCTCTTGGGCGCTTTTCCAACCTTGTGACCAAAGAGATGTTTCAAATGGATCACCAACTTGATTTAGAGTTGTGTACCCTCGATATTGAAGATGAACAATCATATCATCTAGGAAAACCAACCTCTCCCCACAACCTATAACATCATTACCAATTCTTACATAAGCTCCATTTCCTACCTTCCATGCTAAACATTGACCAATCACTGGAAAGGAAATAGTCAAATCTTTCCATTGATTTGAAATATTTATAATGTTTTTCCTCATATTTCTAATCCAATCCAAGAAGTGACCATGCTTCAAGTATTTTTGATCAATTATCCTACTCCAAAGTATTCTATGAGTGAGGGCCCTCAATAAAATCTTATTAGGCAAGGATGTGCCAAAGAGATGAATATTTTCCAGTCCCTAACAACCTTCTTCTTTTGGTCTTGAAATGCCTTAACACTTCAGTTAGAAAGGAATACCCTCACTCTCCTTTCTACCAACCCAAAGAAAATTGAGGCAAACTCTTCTAATTTTCTCCAAAACACCCTTTCAAATGTGAGTCATGAAACACCTGAATACATGTAGATATTTAATAACAAACATTACCAAAGTTAACCTTCCTCCAATAAACAACCATTTAATATACCACACATTAATTCTGCCTTCAATTTTCTCCAACAAGCATTCCCAATTAGAATTTTGGTATCCCAGTTGGCGTTAAAATAAAACCAATGTATTTAAACCCTCCTTGAATTTCAAATGCTTAAAAGGGAAAATCCTTTTCAACCTTTCTTTTGCTTCCCGCGTCTTGCTCCAATCTGAAGAAACAAATGTTGGATTTCAACACATTTATTTCCGTACTTGTTGCTATATCGTAGGTATCGAGTATCTCTTGTAACATAGTGGCTTATCTGAGACTACCATTTGTAAACAACATCACATCATCTACAAATAGTAGGTGAGTTAGTGCTAGATTACCCCCTATTTTGAAACTTGTAATCAGACCCAATCTTTTTTCCTCTCTTATGGATTTGCTTAGTGCTTTTGGAACTAGGAGAGAGAGAAAGGGTAAGATAGGACACCCTTGCTTCATACCTCTAGAAGGCTTGAAAAAACTTGAGGAAGAACCATTTATGAGAACAAAAAATGATAGTGAGGAGATGCAATCCATAATCATATAACGACAAAGACACTGGAGTCGTCATGCAATAACATTGGTTAAATATATCATTAGATCATTTTATCGTATGCCTTTGACAAATCTAATTTTAAAAACATGGTAGGCTAGTTCTTGTATTTGATTGTATGAAGCCCCTCTTGAGATGATCCAATGGCCTCATATATATGTTTTCCAATAAAAACATAGTAGGTTGATTCTTTTATTTGATTATATGAAGCCCCACCTGAGTTGACCCAATGGCCTCATATATCTATTTTCCAAGTAGGAATATGAAATGATCCTAAGATATCACCTTTGAAACTATCTTTTGATCCTTAGAGCC
Organism: Picea engelmannii; assembly: GCA_009831015.1. Lineage (NCBI taxonomy): Eukaryota > Viridiplantae > Streptophyta > Pinopsida > Pinales > Pinaceae > Picea > Picea engelmannii. The sequence goes on along the minus strand of ML789124.1, from coordinate 281,845 downwards.
AAAATTGTAGAAATAATCTTATAAACATGATTGCATAGATAAATTGTCCTAAATTCATTGAATGAGTTGGAATTCTTTTTTTTTTTGGGATTTAGAGCAAGGAAAGTAGTATTAAATGCTCCTTTATCGCACAAACAATAGGTTGGGAAAAACCTGACCCAGTCCACAAGATGGAGATAACTATGGGAGAGTCTACCTACTATCACCTTAGATAAACCCTCCCCTCGCTTTAGTGAAGGATACATCTGACACAAGGGGGGAATTTCGGATGACCCTAGGGGGAAATGAGATGGAAAGTGAGGTTATGGAAGTGAAGCCCTTGTATGTCAATATGTGTTGAGATGGAAGGATTGAGATGAAGTTTCGTGTAGGAGGGAAGGTTTCCAATATGTAGTGTACCTGCAGAAGAGTGTTGTACCTGCCCGTGACACAAGAAAATACAAGATACACGCTCAATAATCTAATGGATAAGAAAGTGGAGCTTTCTGTCCTAATTAGAAACAATATATAGTGATATGAAAAGAGCTGCTAAACAAGTCACTAAAATCCAAGAAAATATGCAAGAGATTATCTAGCAATTACTAGTGATACTTAAGTATGATAACACACGAATTTAGCAACAATTAAAGGCTGTTAGGTACAAGTATTGAAGATATATTATTGCAGCCTTATGGATGTAGTAAAAAATTGCTACAACAGAAAATTCCAACCAACGAAACTCGCAAGTAAACCACCCAAAAGAAGCACAACAACTAGTAGATTAATTTGGTAGCTTTCTCGCAAATTTTGATGGTTAGAAAATGAGTAAATTTGAAAGTTGTGAAGTGTTTTGCTGCAGCCCTAATGGCTGTAGCATAAAATTGTTAGATAAAAAATAAATCCTTGGAGAAACAAAACTCCCTAGTGGCCTTAACTAGCTTTAAGCATATATAAAACATTCCAATTTAAACAATTTCAATACCTCGTGATTCCACATATTCCAATGCAATGATTTTATTTCTCCAATGCAAGAGACTAGTGACTTTAACTATTGGATTATGGAGTCTTTTAAATGAGAGATCTAGTTGTGCTATTTAATTGGGGGTGTAATCCATTTTAATCCCTAAGGCAAGCAAAATTAGCTAGGAAAAACCTACGAGGGTGTAACCCTTTACTTCTCCTAGTATTCCTTTGTGCAACAAATTATTCCAAGACAATTATGATGGGATTAGTGGGGCTGTATGCACTTATACTCCCCAAAAGATTAAACAGTTAAAATTGCAACCAATAAAAGAAGAAATAACAAGAGATATTCCTTACCTTGTTATGTCCCCCATCCCATCTGAGTGACATTACGACACAAAATACTCTTAAAAAAACAACTTCTTCTAACTAAATTAATTCATTTACAATTAGCTGATTTCCTATAACCTACAACTACGAATTAAAATAATATTTGGCCACTGTCTACAACCATAAAATAGAAGCATATACATCATGATAATAATCAACATGAAATTCAACTAAACAACTCATTGCAACAACATATAAATCATTCTCATTTACACATAGATCATGCACAACAATTAAACACATAATTTAACACAATAGCAAGATAAAACACTCATCTTTTCACAACAGTTGTGCAACCAACTGCTTGGGACAAACGTTCCACCCAACCATAGACTGACTGTTCCAAATCTCAACAGCTAGTCACCCCCGAGCTGAGGCTAGAAATCAACAAAAGAGGGTGGTCTCACATAGTCCACTCACAACTCATAAACTCTCAACACAACTGATATTTTTCTACAACTGTCCCGATTTTCCACCAGCTCTCTTCTTCTTGACCTGTCCAACCCAAGGAATGTACCCCTTCAATGATCCCAATCCCTCAGGCATCCCATTCATTTATCAGGGTCTCTCTGGCACAAACAACTAGGAATCTCATAGTTGAGAACTCAAGGGAAACTGCTGCTAGGAAAACTATCAACAACCCAACAACAACCACTTGCTGTTTTAGTGAAACTCACAAAGGAGTTCACTCTTCAGGCCTGACAACCCCGATCTTTATTTTTCCATTTCCAATTCGCTCCAATTATTCTCCAACTTGCTCCATAATTCACCCTCCATGGTTGCATCAACTTCAAACTCTGTTGTTCTTCCTCTCCTCTTGCTCTCAAGCCCAAAAATTGACTAACTAAAAAACACTGCTCCCCCCAACCCATACAAATTTCCTCTCTTTGGCTTGCCTTCCTTGATTCACACTCTTTCCCAAGATGATTGTACTCAACCCCCACGTGCCCAATAAATTTGGGATGTGACCACTCACACCCACCCTCTTACATGTATTCAATGATTGGTTTTGGGAACACTCAATCAGAAATGGGAAGGTTCATATACAAATAACAAATTTAAGAAAATGGGTTAAATCAATATACATGGGTAATTCCCCCCCTGGACCCCTCTTGGACATTATATTAGACACTCCCCTCTCTTGTGGATTAATTCAACCCCCATATCTTGTCCATGTCCTCTTTGCAACTAGAATCACATTTTATTATTAAAACATTGAAATACAATTCACATATTACATCGCTTTGGCCGTAGCCATACATTATATCTACATAAGCATTAATTAAACTGGGGATTATAGTGGGGATGTTACATTCCCCCTCCCATAAAATTGTGCACCGTCCTCAGTGCAGTCTATGCCGATATACATATATGCAAATTTACATCACAATACTTAGAAATAAAATTTTTGCAATTTAACAATTCGAACAACAGCTCCAATCAAAATCTAATGTCCCTCTCAACTTGCCAACCCAAGGAAGGCACCATTTGTTTATCGGGGATAAACCAAGTGATATACCATCTGTTTATCAATACTAACCCAAGGAATGAGCCATTATTTTACCAAGGTCCACAACACAACTCACTAGGACTCAAAGATGTGGTTTCATAATTTTAGCTGTTCAAAATGGAGTCTTGCATTATGTTTTCTTCAAAAGTGTCCAAAAATTTGTGCATATTCTGCCTGCATGTTTTCTTCATGCTCACATGTAGCATATTCAGGACCGTAGTAGGTCCATTGAACCTTTACTAGCCCTATGGATTTGTTTTTGAGAACTTTGACTTTTCGGTCTAGGATGCGTACTGGTTCCACCCGAAAATCCCCTTTGTGCTCCACCTGGATCACATTCCAATCAATTATGTGGTTAATATAAAACACATCTTTCTTTATCAGTGACACCTGAAATACATTATGCACTCTCATGGATGCAGGCAAAGATAACGTGTATGAAAATGGCCCTATCTTTTCTAATATTTTAAAGGGTCCACAATATCTTGTTGCCAACTTTGGGCAGCCTCCTAATACTAGCAAGCTTCTCTTTGCCTTCTCAAAAACACACATTCTCCCACTTTAAAATATCTAAAAACTCTGTTCCTATCTGCATAGTTTTTCTTCCTATCCTAGGAAACCTTCAAGTTCTGCTTTATCTTTGCTATCTGATCTTCCATTTCTTTTAACAATTCTGGCCCAACAACTGCTTTGTCTACTGGATTATCCCAACTTACTATTGTGTTGCATTTTCTTCCATACAATGCCTCAAATGGACTCATTTTCAATGAGGCCTGATACCCATTGTTGTAGGCAAATTCAACTAAATGCATATAATATTCCGACTTCGATGGCTGATCCATCACATACATTCTAAGCATGTTCTCAATTATCCTGTTAGTCCTTTATGTTTTCCCATCTGACTCTGGATGATATGTTGTACTAAGATTTAAATTTGTCCCAAAGACCTTGAACAAACCTTTCCAAAAATTCGAAGTAAACTTTGGATCTTTGTCTGAAACTATTTCCTTGGGCATTCCATGTATCCTAGCAAATTCTCTCATATAAATTTATGCAATATTTGTTGCATTGTGTGTATTCTTTACTGGAATGAAATGTGATGCTTTAGTCAACTTATCCACCGCCACCATGATGGAATCATGTTGCTTCATTGTTCTGGGCAACTTAGTAATAAAATCAGCTGTAACTACTTCCCACTTCCATTCCAAAATGAGAAATGGCTATAGCAAGCATGCTAGGTATCTATGTTATGTCTTTACCTTTCTGCATTCTAGACATCTGGCTATGTAATTAGTCACTTCTTTCTTCATTCCTGACCAAAAATATTGGCTTCTTATTGCTGCAATTTTTTTTCTGATATCATGGGTGCCCGACATATGGCACATTGTGCATCTCCTTCAACACTGCATTTTTCAGCTCCCCAGATTTCGACACATACACCTTACTTTTGTACATGATAATTCCATCTTCTTTAAACTCATAATAATTGAATTTATGATGAAAATTACCTTGCTATAATGTCTCTTTTATTTTTAAATAATTCTGATTTTAATTTGCTGCTGCAACAATTTTGTCTTTCAGGTCTGTCCCATACATGCTAATGGCTGCAATATGCACTTCATGAGCTCTCCTGCTAAGTGTGTCAACCACTTGATTTTCCTTTCCCTTTATATGCTTAATTTCGAAGTCATATTCACTCAGAAATTCCAGCCAACTAGTTTGCTTAGCATTTAGTTTTGGTTGTCTAAACAAATGCTTTAGACCACACTGGTCTGTCCTTAGCTCAAATTTATTACCCATACGGTAATACCTCCACATTTTCAATGCGTGTACAATCGATGCTAACTCCAATTAATGTGTAGTGTAATTCCTCTCATGCTCTTTTAATTTTCTGGACTCATAGCATACCACATGGCCCCTTTGACTAAGAACTCCACCGAGTCCTTATTTGCATGCATTGGTGCACACAACAAAATCTTTGTTTGGATTTGCAATCTTCAAGATTGGTGCACTTGTCAATATTCCCTTCAACTGTTGAAAACTCTCTTCACACTTGGAGGTCCATTCAAACTTCACTCCCTTCTTTTGCAAAAAAGTGATTGGACTTGCAATCTTTGAGAACCCTTTTATGAATCTTCGGTAATAATCGGCAAGACCCATGAATGACCTGACCTCTGTCACATTGTTTAGCGTTGGCCATCCTCTAATGGCCTATATTTTCTCAGGATAAACTCTGTCCTTGCTGCTGATATTATATGCCTCAAGTAGTGAATCTTCTTTAGATAGAATATGCACTTACTTAGCTTAGCATACAATCCATGCTCTCTTAAAACTTGCAACACCATTTTTAAATGTTGCTCATGTTCCTCTTTTGATTTAGAGTAGACGAAGATATCATCTAGGAATACAATCACAAACTTGTCCAAGTATTCCCCGAACACTCCATTCATCAGACACATAAAAACTGTCGGGGCATTTGATATCCCAAATGGCACTACCATGAATTCATAATGCCCATATTTTATCTGAATGCTGTCTTGCTGATGTCTTCTTCCTTTATCCTTACTTGATGATAACCTGATTTCAAGTCAATCTTGGAAAAGATTCTTGCACCTTTTAGCTGATCAAACAAATCATCAATTATGGGAAAATGATACTTATACTTTATGGTAACCTTATTAAGTTTTCTAACATCAATACACAGTCTTAAGGTTCCATCCTTCTTCACAAAAAGAACTGGGGCTCCCCAAGGTGACACACTTGGGCGTATATACCCCATTTTTAACAACTCTTCAAGCTACATATGTAACTCCTTCAATTCTAGTGTACCCAATATGTATGGTGTCTTAGACATTGGGGCAACTCCTGGCACTAAATCAATAGAGAAATCAATGTCTCTCTTAGGTGGAAATCCTATAATTTCTCTAAAAACATCTTCAAAATTCCTTAAGACCGGATGGTCTTCAATGCTTGCCACTTTTTTTTTGGTTTCCTCCTCCATATGGGTTGCAAACATCTGGCATCTCTGCCTTGAGCTCTTCTTCAACTGTATTGATGGAATCTCTCTAACAACTACAACTCTTGGAATGCCTAGAATTCTGCCTTGATTACCTTCCTCACCAAGACATGTGATTGTCTTGTGGCAACAATCTAGGACAACATTATGTTTCTCCAACCAATCCATGCCAATTAAACATTCACATGAACCCAATGGTATGATGTTTATATATACTTTCGTGTTGATTCCATTCATGTCTATCTGACAATCTTTAACCAACTCATTGATATTTCTCTTAGACCCCGTGGCTAACTGGACTAACCGATATTTCTTATGCTTACTTATTTGCAAGTGAAATATTTTAACAATGTTAGCATTTATGTAACTATGGATAGCTTTGAAATCAATTAAAATTTCTATGGGATGGTTATCAATCTTACCTTCCACTTCGATCATGGGGGATTGATATTCTGCTTGCTTGTTTTCCAAGGTTGCATAAATCCTTGGCATACTTCCTCTCATGTCTTTCACTGTTTCAACCTCCTGAATGTTGTGGATAGTCCTCATTCTTTCTCCTTTATGAGGGCAGTCCCTATATAAGTGATTCCCATCACATCCCCAACATTGAACAAGCTCCTGCCTTGGCCTTTTCCCAAATGAATCTGCATTATTTTGATCATTTTGGGCTGCCTGACCTTGCTAATTTGCTTGGGAGTTATTTATGAAAAAGGGTGGTTTAAAATCTTTCTGCCTTTGAACCTTTTTCTCTTTCATCTTGTCATTCCAAGCCTTTTGGAAAACTTGCCTTCCTTTTCTTTTCTCATAAAGGTGCCTTTCTCTCCTTATGGTTTCCTCCAAGGTATTGGGGTTATCATATTGAATCTTGCAACTATATAAGGAGGGTATCCCACTTAGAAACCTTTGTAATTTAACCTTCTCATCCTTGATGAAGTCAACATACTTCAAAAATTCAAATAACCGCTTCTCATATTCCTCCATTGTCATGGTTCCCAACTTGAGTTCAAGGAACTCTTTCAACTTTTTCTCTTAGTAATGCTCGGACAAATATTTCTCTTGGAAATATCCTTGGAACTGCCTCCATGAGATCCTTTTTTTATTGAGGTTCTTGGCTTGCTTAAGTTGATCCCACCACATGGCTTCCTTTCCTTGCAAGTGGTAGGTGGAAATTTAGGCTTCTACTCGGGATGGGTAATCATGCAGCTAAAAATATTTCTTCATTTCCAAGAACCAGGCCTCTTCCTATTCTCCTTTCCTATGCTCACCATTAAAAGTAGGTGGCTTGATTTTCGTGAGTTCACCTTGCAAGATGTCTTTCTCAAGCCTTCTTCTTTGCCTCCGAACAAGAGACACACTTGGGCTGCTCTCTAACCCTGAGCTTGCATGAGTTATTCTAGTGGACTTCATTGGAGAGTGATGGCATCTTCTCATGCTTCTTGAATTCCTATCATTTCCATGATCATCCCTTTTTCTATGGGATCTAGATGCTTATATTTGTCTAGCACTAACTGCTTGCTTTGTGCCAAAATCTTTGTTAACTTGCTTATGCAACATGTTCAATCTCTGAATTATATCTTCTCGAGCCTTCATAATCCTTTCATTATCAACCCTGTACCTCTACACTTCCCTATGTAGACTTCTCATAGTGAAAGGATCTTTCCTATATCTTCTTCCATTTGACTCTGTCTCAACATTCCCCATGCTGATATGAAGACTTATGATCTCTTCCTCATGGCTGTAGGATCCTTGAGTATCTTCCATGAGTCTATTCGTCATATAAGAATTAAAGCTTCTTTTTGTACCTCTAATTATGCAAGAAATGTGCATGTAATAATTACTGTTAGAAATATGTATAGCATAAAACATTTCACCATATAGAGTACAGGTTATATCTTCATCAATTTATGAAGGACATATTTCACCAATTCAAAATTTTGATTTTCTTGATGCATTCCTCCTCGAAAGAACTTCCCAACGACTAAAACCTTGCCCAAAATCGATCTTTGGTTTGAAAGTTATAGCCTTTTGAAGTTTTTCGGGGCGTCTTTGGCCAATGGTCATCCCCTTCGCCACATGGAATCCACACAACTTCATCTCTCTTATGCCATATGACATGGCACAATTGTGACCTGGGTATTCATTCCCTGATGACGACATGGCTGCAGGTTCGAGGGAATATCTCCCCGTCTTCATGAATACCGAGCCTTTGAACCCTCCATCATTCTTGTACAGATCTACAACATCTCCGAAGCCCCGAAGTCCCAAATTCTCCTCTCGCTCCAAAATCTATGGTGGGGATCGATCCACCCTTAGATACAATAATGGTTGAGATTTGTTCGCACCTAACACAAGGTTTAGACCTAGCAAGGGTCCTACACTAAATTAACACTCCTCAAGGTTTTCATCAATGTTCACGACTTAATCAATCATCAAGATCTATGGTCCATGTGTTCCAACATGATCGCTTATTAACTCCTTCCTCATTGCGCACGTAGATCCTATGCCGACACATAGCCGAGCTATCCGACAATCCTGATGAAAGAGCACGACCTTCTGATAATTAACACCCTTACAACTTCAAATGCACTTTCGATCTCCTATGTTAATCTATGTCCTTGATGGACGGTTTGATCTCCACTTCCCACAACTCCAACGAATCCTTGTCACCTCCAAGCCTTGATCATCGACGGATTTGGCTTAATCATAAGTTGTGATGGATGACTAGGGTTTTTCTTTACTTCACAATTTATTAAAGCTAGACACTTCGACGAGGGAAAATTTCGATGCTTCGGTGCTTCGACGTTTCGACGTTTAACACATCCCCCTATACCCTTGAATCTCATGGAGCCTTAGAATTCTGGAGTTCCGAAGTTCCTCGCCACATACTCTAGCCTTCATATTTTGACACTTCGAAATTTGGTCTATGCACCAATATGTCGAATCTCTCGGAGTCCCGGAGACCCGGAGTTATGAAGTTTCAGAACTCCCGTCACATACTCCGGCCTTCATCCTTTGGGATATTCTTACGTCTTGTACCTTATGTCTCCCATAGTAATACTTCACCGAAGTGTTTACACTATCCTTCCACTAGTATATCAAACGGTTGAGAGAGGATCCCAATGAACCCTAAAATCAACGACTCCCATTGCTCCTGAATTCCTCCCCTCGATCTGACGGTTAATAGTATCACTTACTCGATCTAACGGTCCAGAGAGATCCCGAAGGATCCCTAGGTCAATGATTCCCATTGGTTCACGATTTCGACGTTCGGGGATTCTTTTCGTTCCAGCCTATTTCGCACTCGGAGTGGGTCAATGTTGATTGATCGTAACTCACATCTGACGGTAAGGAAGGATCCTGAAGGATCCTTAGATATATGGCTCATGTTGGTTCAAGATTTCGACGTTCGGGGATTCCAGCTTTCCAAAGTCTTTCGTGCCTGGAGTGGGTCAACGCCGAATGACCGTAACTCACATTTGATGGTTAGGAAGGGTCCCAAAGGATCCTTGGATCTATGTCTTGTGTTAATTTGTGACTTCACGTCCCTTACAGGTCTTATCCCATTTAAGTCCCGAAGGCTTACCAACCGGAAAGGTCACAAAGCAGGGATGATTTCTTGCTGTTAGTTAAAGGTACCACTTATCCTATCCTTCCACCATCCTCTATATAATGGTCAAGAAGGGTCTTGAAGGATCCTTATATCTATGATCCACATCACTTTGCGACTTCGACATTCAGGGAGTTTCGGCCGTGTAACTCCTTTTCACTCCCATAGCGAGTCAACATCGAATTTGACTGTAGCGTATATCCAATGGTCAGGAAGGATTCCAAATATCCTTAGATCTACGACCCATGTTACTTCACAATTGAAAAAACTGGTCAGGGTTTAACGATAAGATGGATCCCACAATAGCGGATAAGAAACCACTAGTTGTTGGTCAAACTCTCTAGTAACCATGTTAGCAGGTTTCCTTCGACAATATTAGAGTGATGTGAAGTTCTAATATGCCGGAGTCCCGTACCTCCGAAGTCCCTAAGCCCAGAAGGATTAACTCCCTTTCACATTTCCCGATTTAATCCTGGTTGTCGATCCCATCAACCTTTCAAATGGTCGAATCCTTAGGAATTTTTAAATTTATCATGATGAAACTCGACCGTCAATCATGAGATCAAATATGATCTCAACCGTCTATTCTCCAAACTTCCTAACTCTACAGGAGACCATTAAAAACTTGAATTTTGACCATTCCAGGTCGAATTTTGATCTTCAACTCCACCGCTCTACTCCATTAACCCTCTCAAATCGTCCAAAGTCATCAAAATTCGGATTTCACTCACAGAATTTGAGGATTTCTCTCTAAATACCATTTCCCCCCCAAATCGGTCACAAAAAAAATATGCAACAACAAATTTCATGAATTCACAACCATCTTGGCCCATACAAGCCTAATGTTTGAACCAGAAGCTCTGATACCATAATGTAATGTCCCCCAACCCATCTGAGTGACATTACGTCGCTGAATACTCTTAAAAACAAACTTTCTCTTAACTAAATTAATTCATTTACAGTTAGCTGATTTCTTGTAGCTTACAAATATGAATTAAAAACAGATTTAGCCACTGTCTAGAACCATAAAATAGAAGCATATATAACATGCTAATAATCAACATGAAATGTAGATAACCAACTCATTTCAACAACATATAAATCATTTTCATTTACACATAGATCATGCACAACAATTAAACACATAATTTAACACAACAACAAGATAAAACACTTATCTTTTCACAACAATTATGCAATGAACTGCTTGGGAAGGACGTTCCACCCAACCATAGACTGACTCTTTCAAATCTCAACAGCTAGTCACCCCCAAGGTAAGGCTAGAAATCCACAAAAGAGGGTGGTCTTACATAGTCCACTCACCACTCATAAAATCTCAACCTAGCTAATATTTTCCTATAATTTTCCCAATTTTCCACCAACTTTCTTCCTCTTGACCTGCCCAACCTAAGGAATGTACCCCTTCACTGATCCCAGTCCCTTGGGTGTCCCATTCATTTATTAGGGTTTCTCTGGCACATGCAACTAGGAATCTCTCAGCTGGAAACTCAAGGGAAACTGCTGCTAGGAAAATTATCAACAACCCAAAAACAACCACTTGTTGTTTCAGTGAAACTCACACATGAGTTCACTCTTCAGGCTTGACAACCTAAATATTCAGTTTTACAGCTCCAATTCACTCCAATTACGCTCCAAATTTCTCTATAATTCACCCTCCATGGTTGCATCAACTTTAAACTCTGTTTTTCTTCCTCTCCTCTTGCTCTCATGCCCAAAACTTGACTAACTAAAAAAAACTACTCCCCCCAACCCATACAAATTTCCTCTCTTTGGCTTACCTTCCTTGAATGACACTCTTCCCCAATTTGATTGTAATCAACCCCCATGTGCCCAATAACTTTGGGATGTGACCACTCACACCCATCCTCTTACATGTATTCAATGATTGGCTTTGGAAACACTCAATCAGAAATGGGAAGGTTCATATACAAATAACAAATTTAGGAAAATGGGTTAAATCAATATACATGGGAAATTTCCCCCTTGTACCCCACTTGGCCATTATCCTAGACACTCCCCTCTCTTGTGGATTAATTCAGCCCCCATATCTTTTCCATGTCCCCTTATTAGTTGGCATCACATTTTATTATTAAAACATTGAAATACAATTCTCATATTACATTTCTTTGTTCGTAGCCACACATTATATCTACATAAGCATTAATTAAATTGGGGATTATAGTGGAGATGTTACATACCTAGTCCAAGCATTAACAAGATAAAATCCTTTTAACCAAGAAAAATCCACCATAAAAGAAAGATATTTCCTCCAAGAAATATATCACCTTACCTCTTCATCTAATAACCAAGACAAATCATCACAAGAGATAGTAGCAAGAGAGATAGATAAAATTTCCCAAATAGGGCGCAAATTTAAGCCAAGGAGCCTTTCTCCAAGTGAGAATGCTATGATAAAATGACAAGAGTTTGATCTCTATTTATAAAAATATACCTAAAAGTGTTTGTCCACTTAACTTTAGGGTAAACCACAAAATAAGGGTCAACAACTCTTATTTTTCCCCTTTACATCATAAATTCAAATTTAACTTTTAAAAATTGCACATAAGAAACCCTAGTATGACGTTATCCCTCTCTAGGGTGACGTTTTGGCATTTTTAGGTGGAAGTTGATATTGAAGATGAATCATTTGGCCTCCAAAAGATCCTCCCTCACGCGCTAGGCTCATCTATGTCATGCAGAGGGTATTATTCCTAAAAAATTCCAAGTGTCCATCTCCACCACCAAACCCTAGCCCTAGGGTGATGTCAAGCCCTCCAAAAGTGACGTTTTGGCCTTAAGAATCAAAAAGTTGGGCTAGTAGGGGCTAGGTGAGGTCCTCCATGGTGTCTTATTTTTCATCCAAAGGAAACATTCATCTTCCTTATTTTCCCAAGGTGTGGGTCATGGTATCCAACTTGTGGGCTTCAAGCCCCAAGGAAGCCCAAGCTAGGTTTGTTCTTCCAAAAATGTCAACCAACTAGGTCCTACAAAGACAATGAATACACCCTCCAAGGATATCAATTAAAATGCATCATGGTAAGTAAATCAAGTCAATAAAAGATCCACCTAGGAATGTGCATCAAAAACCACCTCATCAAACTAAACAAGTGCTCAAAGGCCCTATGCAATTTGCCAAGTTTAGGTATGGGAGGGTTGATAACGCTACCTATTGGGTGAATCATGCCCTAAGTCAAGGAGTGTTTCCCAGGTTGGTCCCCTTCTAAACCATGTGTAGAAGATGAAGTGGACGGGGAAATACTTTTGGGAATGGGGTTCATGACATACAAGGGATTGTAGTGTCTCATTTATGGGTGCCTTTGTAGAGGGTGTGTTGTACATTCATTTTCAATGCAACCTTTTTCCAAGCCCATTTATTGCCTTTTTTTATTTTAATATGTTTCCAGGTTGAAGCCAAGGTGGGGCTTCTGTTGAAATAATGTAATTGCAAAGTGTATTCTAATTATTATTGTTGTATTATTCATTAGATCAATTCCCTATTGCGGATTGATCATGTCGGCTATTGTAAAAGACCAAATCCCCTTTTGCGGATTGGTCAAAACATAATTGTAATAGGAAGAATAAGAAGTTGGCCCCATAATATATTAAAGAGGCCCCATAATATATTAAAGGTGGTTATAACCACCCAGAAGAAGAAGTCAGCCCTGCTAGTGAAGAGACACCTCCTTCCACACGTGCCAGAGTTGTATAAATAAGGAGGCTAGCGCCTCATTTAGACACACACTCACTTGTTCACTGCGAAGCAAATTTCAGAGCTGCAGTTGG
>ML789124.1:248085-268476 GCA_009831015.1 Picea engelmannii | reverse complement strand
TATATATATATTCCAAGAAAAAAACACAATTTATGTTCTAGTGAAAATTGAGAGAGTATTTAATTTGGTGCTAATATGTAAATTTTAGTCATTGCTTGTATTGGAATTCAAATTATGTAGTCTCATGTATTCTTGACTAGTGTTGAAATTTTAAGTTCAATTTGAATGTTTTACATGTCATTTTCTCTTTATAAAGGCGTCCCTTCATTTTTTTCTTTTTACAAACCATCTCTTATATATATGTATATTCCAAGAAAAAAAACGTAATTTTTATTCCAGTGAAAATTGAGAGAGTATATATATTCTAAGAAAAAATGTATTTTTTATTGCTGTGAGAATTGAAAGTACACTTTTCAGGTATCAAGGCATACATCGATCAAGTCAATAAATATCACAAAAGAGGACATCACAAAAAAAATATTTATAGCTTTGTTCGACAACACATGTATTTCAACAGAGGACAAACACCTTCAATAACCACTCACACAACCAAATCAAAGATCAACACATTGATGTTTTGACGTGGTAAATCCTCTACAAGGAAACATCCATGAACCCAACCAACACGACCACTTGGAGCAGTTTATTAATGCAAGAGAAAACGATTACAGAGATATTTTACAAGAGATATTCTCACAATCGATCATCGACAAATGACCCTCCATGTTCTTTAAATAGATATCATGGACCAATCGGGTGTTAAGCCATGAATCAATGTAGTCATTAAGATATAGGAGAATATGAACCATCAGATCACTCCATATCGAGAACATATCGCGACCGTCATATTTCCTAACTACAAATGCATACTAAATAAACACACTAAGAAACACACTTTTACCTAATGACACATTTGACCAAGTAGATCTTAACTAACTCCTAAGTGTCTAAATATCCTAACACCCCCCCTTAAGAACAACTTGGGATATGAGTGAAGGATTACAATTGTGACACAATAGGAAAAGGAAGGAGGCATTAGAGCCTATCCTCCCTTAACGAAAACTTCATGAACTCCTAACATAGATCGAAGTTTGGAAAAATTCGCTTCTGTAAGACTTTGTGAAAATATCTGCAGCTTGATCTTCTATAGGGAAAAGAAACACTTCAATAACTTGATCATGAATGATCTTTCTGATGAAGTGCATATGTAGCTCGATGTGTTTGCCACGTCGATGTTGAACTGGGTCTTTGGCAAGCTTGATGACACTCTGATTGTCGCAACAAAGGCTGGTTGGATGCTGCTGCTGGAATCCAAACTATGAAAGGATCTGTTGAAGCCACAAGGCTTCCTGTGTTGCATTTACCGCTGCTCAGTACTCTGCTTCTGCTGAAGAAAGTGGAATAGCCTATTGATTCTTACAGGCCCAAGTGACAGGTCTTGAACCAAGGATGAAAACATAACCTGTAGTAGACATCCAATCATCAGGGTTGCCGACCCAATCTGAATCAATAAAACCAACCAATAAAAAAGTCCCCCCTGAATTGTAATGTATCCAGAACTGAATTGTACCATGAACATATTGAAGTATCCTTTTAGCTGCTTTCCAATGGATTTCATGGGGTGTTTGCATATAACGAGGAAAAAGACCAACATCAAAGGAAATACGAGGACAGGTATGAGTCAAGTATAAGAGGCTACCAACTAACTGACGGTACACGGTGGCATCAACTTCGGGAGAAGTACAAGTGGCAACAAGATTGAATCCAGACTGGAAGGGAGAAGGGGATGGTTTACAATCTTCCATGTGAAAGTGATGAAGAAGGTCATAAGAATACTTAGACTGGGAAATAAAAATACCTTCATTAGTTTGTAAAACTTGGAGGCCAAGTAAATAGTGTAAAAAACCTAAGTCTGTCATTTCAAATTTCTTCTTAAGGCTGGTTTTCATATGGTTTAAAATTTTTGAGTCACTACTAGTAAGGATAAGGTCATCAACATAAAGGACAAGGATTATGAGATGGATTCCTACTTTCTTGGTATAGACATTAGGATCAAAATGACATCTAGAAAATCCAATGTCAATAGGAAAGCTGTCCATTTTAGAATACCAAGCTCAGAGAGCTTGCTTAAGACCATAAAGAGTTTTCTTAAGGAGAAAAACAAGGCTAGAGTCATTATGGATATAGCCGGGAGGTTGTTCCATGTAGATTTTTTCTTACAAATCCCCATGCAAGAAGTCATATTTAACATCCATTTGATGGACCTCCTATTTATGTGAGACAACAAGGGAAAGAACAAGGCAGATGGAATTCATTTTGGCTACAGGGGAAAATGTTTCATTATACTCAATTCCTTCAACTTGGGGAAATCCTTTGTAAACTAACCGAGCCTTGTGTCTTTCAACACTATACATCTGACAAGTTTTATTCTTTTTGGAAGAGTTACAAGATCCCAAATATCGTTTTCCATTAAATAATGATACTCTTCATTCATTTCTATATCCCAATCTGGATGACCTGAAGCTTCTGTAAATGTCTCTGGATCACGAGTCTTTGAAACTGGAGCCAAAAGAGAAGAGGCTCGATGGAATTGAGAACATGTCCGACGCTGATCTGAAGGATCACCGACAAGATCACTAACTTCTTCTCGTGTTGAATAGACCCATCTAGGAAGCGATGGTGCTGGTGTTGGTTCAGGTTCAATGGACTCATATGGAGGAAGGTGAGCAAACATAATTGGATTTTCATCCTCACAGTCATCATCTGAAGAAGAAACCAAAATAGGAACAAAACAAGGCACAAACGCCAAAGATGGATTGCAGGCCGAAGAAGGCACAATCACCGAATTAGGCTCACATGCCAATATATTTTATTCAAATTTAACATCTCTTCTAATAATAATTTCATTACAATGTGGTTGAAGAAGTCTGTAACCTTTGACATCTTCAAAATAACCAAAAAATATACTCTTCTCACGTTTAGGCTGCAATCCTTATTTTTCTCATTAGGAATGTGAGCCCATGTTATACTTCCAAATACACAGAAGTGACTTACATCTGGTTTAATTTTAGTCCATGCTTCTTCCAATGTCATATTTTTAAGAGCCTTCGCTGGAGTGTGATTTACTATGTAATTTGCACAGTTGATGGTTTTGCCCAATACTTTAGACTTAATCCCTTAGATTGGATCATACAATTAGCCATTTCTTTTAATGTGCGATTCTTTCTCTCAACAACACCATTTTTTTGTGGTGTATATGGAACAATGTGTTGCATTTAGATGCCCTGTGTAGTGCAATAACTTGTAAAATTATTGTTCACATATTTGTCTCCATTATCTATTCTTAACCTTTGAATTTGAATTAGCCTTTACTTCTTAATAAATCCTCCATATGGGATTTCCATTGGAAGTAGTTGGTGCTGGTAAGCAAATGATCACTGGAAGAAGCTATATGAAATATGTAGACAATATTGATTTAAAGAACTGAAACTGACGAGATGGATGGAAAGAGCTTGAAAAATTAGGAGGTTTTAAAAAAAATGACACTGAAAACGAACTTCGGATGTGAAAGTTATGCCCTCACTTTTACAAATAAGTTGCTTTATGAAGTGACCCACTTTTAGAAAAAGAAGCGGGGATCACTTTTACAATGAAGTTACTTTATAAAAGAAAGTTGCATGTAAAACAAATAACTTTAAAATAAATATTAAATCTAGTTATAATGATTCACTTTTATACTTGAAGTGAAATACACTTTACAATGGATGCATGATTTTTTTCAAAACAAAGTAACAAAAAAGAGACTTGAACTTAAGACCTCTTACTTAATAAGTCAACTTTTAACCAAGTGAGCTAGAAAAACATATTGTGTTGTTTAAAAGGAGGATTTGGGGTGTTGTTGTTGTTTTGGAAGACGACCTTGGAGAGCGTGCTAAAAAAAACTCTTTTCACACAAGAAAAAAATTTCGCTTCTTGATGACAATAAGGGTCAGATCTCAGTTAGCTTACCTGTAAAATGCATCTTTTCCTATTTGTTTCTGATTTTCTGAGATCACACAGGGCGCAGGGAAAAGAGCATAAGCATATCTAAAAGAGTAGCAACTCGGTAACAAACAATATAAAACCGAAATAAAACCAAAATAATACTCTACAACAATTTAAAAAAGGGCGTATTTAGGCTTTATACGTCTGGATCTGATTGAAATGGAAATATATTGGGAAAACATAAACCTTTTCGAGTGAAATGAAAAATGTTCTTGATTGAAAAAAACGCTTTGGATGCAATGAAACAATCCTCTCAGCCTAGAAATGTACGAAAATGGTAGAAACTAGAGATGAGGTAATTCGGCTTCACGATCTCGATTTACAACGGGAGTGGGTCTTCAATCAAGATCTGATACTATGTTTGAAAACACAAGTATTCCAACAAAGGATGAACATATTTAGTAACCAATCACAAAACCCAATCAAAGATCAACACATCGATGTTTTGACGTGGTAAAACCCCTACGGGGAAACATCCATGACCCCAACCAACGTGACTACTTGGAGCAGTTTATTAATGCAAGAGAAAAAGATTACAGAGAGATTTTACAAGAGAGTTTCTCACAATCGATCATCGGAAAATGACCTTCCATGCTCTTTAAATAGAGATCATGGACCAATAGGGTGTTAAGCCACATATCAATGTAGCCGTTAAGGTCGAGGAGAAAACATGAGTAAAATAAATAACATCAAAACATGTGGTCACCTCTCTCAATAAATTTCCTATAGAATTGAGCTATACATTTTGGAGTATGGTATGACTACTTATCGAATTTATAACCAATGAAGAATATCCAAGTATTTGCATAGTTTTCACTTTCCTATCCAAGGAACGCTTGAGAAGTAATCTCAAGGCATGAAATTCAACATAGTTGTTGGAACTTGGGCCAGGACTAGATTTAAATTTTATATAGTGGGAATATGAGAGAAAAAAAAATCTCCCCAATGCTTCTAAAACCAAAATCCCCCTCCCTTGACCCATAAAAAAATCCCTAAGGTATTGATTTATCAATTACCATATTGCCTATTTGACGAGGAATGACATAATTTCATGGTAGTCTAAAATTGGAAATCATAGCCCCAAAGTGAGAAGTAACTTGGAAATGAGGTTTTGAAATTGTTCTAAAAAATAGCAGAGTTCCTTGCTAGAGATATACCTTGATAGATAAGACAAGGTAGTGATCTTAATTCATTTAGACCAGTGCCAAAAAACCATTGTGTCAAACACAACTCAATAGAAACAACATTCCATACATTATCTATACCTATGAACTAAGTCTGTCTCCTAGACTTGTTTTGCATATGGACAAGATATTAAAAGGTGAGAGATAGTTTTAGCCTCCATTCTACATAGGTGAAAAATACCCAAGAAATATTTTCCCTTTTTCTACAATGCTTCTCATGTTAGAATTTTATTCTTTAGAGATAACCACAGATATATCCTCCTTTTTTTGGAGCCCTAAATTTCCATATCTTCTTTCACCACTAGATTTCCCCTTAAGGGTCTGTCATATTCATTGTTGCGTATTTCAATTTGGTAGTACATAAGCCACCATATTTATAAAGTTCCTAGGACATAGAATACTCACCCTATATAAATAGAGTATGACCTCTTTTCAACTTGTTTATGAGTGTTCCCCACAAATATACTAATCTCCATCCATTGCAATCTCTTGGGCGCTTTTCCAACCTTGTGACCAAAGAGATGTTTCAAATGGATCACCAACTTGATTTAGAGTTGTGTACCCTCGATATTGAAGATGAACAATCATATCATCTAGGAAAACCAACCTCTCCCCACAACCTATAACATCATTACCAATTCTTACATAAGCTCCATTTCCTACCTTCCATGCTAAACATTGACCAATCACTGGAAAGGAAATAGTCAAATCTTTCCATTGATTTGAAATATTTATAATGTTTTTCCTCATATTTCTAATCCAATCCAAGAAGTGACCATGCTTCAAGTATTTTTGATCAATTATCCTACTCCAAAGTATTCTATGAGTGAGGGCCCTCAATAAAATCTTATTAGGCAAGGATGTGCCAAAGAGATGAATATTTTCCAGTCCCTAACAACCTTCTTCTTTTGGTCTTGAAATGCCTTAACACTTCAGTTAGAAAGGAATACCCTCACTCTCCTTTCTACCAACCCAAAGAAAATTGAGGCAAACTCTTCTAATTTTCTCCAAAACACCCTTTCAAATGTGAGTCATGAAACACCTGAATACATGTAGATATTTAATAACAAACATTACCAAAGTTAACCTTCCTCCAATAAACAACCATTTAATATACCACACATTAATTCTGCCTTCAATTTTCTCCAACAAGCATTCCCAATTAGAATTTTGGTATCCCAGTTGGCGTTAAAATAAAACCAATGTATTTAAACCCTCCTTGAATTTCAAATGCTTAAAAGGGAAAATCCTTTTCAACCTTTCTTTTGCTTCCCGCGTCTTGCTCCAATCTGAAGAAACAAATGTTGGATTTCAACACATTTATTTCCGTACTTGTTGCTATATCGTAGGTATCGAGTATCTCTTGTAACATAGTGGCTTATCTGAGACTACCATTTGTAAACAACATCACATCATCTACAAATAGTAGGTGAGTTAGTGCTAGATTACCCCCTATTTTGAAACTTGTAATCAGACCCAATCTTTTTTCCTCTCTTATGGATTTGCTTAGTGCTTTTGGAACTAGGAGAGAGAGAAAGGGTAAGATAGGACACCCTTGCTTCATACCTCTAGAAGGCTTGAAAAAACTTGAGGAAGAACCATTTATGAGAACAAAAAATGATAGTGAGGAGATGCAATCCATAATCATATAACGACAAAGACACTGGAGTCGTCATGCAATAACATTGGTTAAATATATCATTAGATCATTTTATCGTATGCCTTTGACAAATCTAATTTTAAAAACATGGTAGGCTAGTTCTTGTATTTGATTGTATGAAGCCCCTCTTGAGATGATCCAATGGCCTCATATATATGTTTTCCAATAAAAACATAGTAGGTTGATTCTTTTATTTGATTATATGAAGCCCCACCTGAGTTGACCCAATGGCCTCATATATCTATTTTCCAAGTAGGAATATGAAATGATCCTAAGATATCACCTTTGAAACTATCTTTTGATCCTTAGAGCCAAAATTGTAGAAATAATCTTATAAACATGATTGCATAGATAAATTGTCCTAAATTCATTGAATGAGTTGGAATTCTTTTTTTTTTTGGGATTTAGAGCAAGGAAAGTAGTATTAAATGCTCCTTTATCGCACAAACAATAGGTTGGGAAAAACCTGACCCAGTCCACAAGATGGAGATAACTATGGGAGAGTCTACCTACTATCACCTTAGATAAACCCTCCCCTCGCTTTAGTGAAGGATACATCTGACACAAGGGGGGAATTTCGGATGACCCTAGGGGGAAATGAGATGGAAAGTGAGGTTATGGAAGTGAAGCCCTTGTATGTCAATATGTGTTGAGATGGAAGGATTGAGATGAAGTTTCGTGTAGGAGGGAAGGTTTCCAATATGTAGTGTACCTGCAGAAGAGTGTTGTACCTGCCCGTGACACAAGAAAATACAAGATACACGCTCAATAATCTAATGGATAAGAAAGTGGAGCTTTCTGTCCTAATTAGAAACAATATATAGTGATATGAAAAGAGCTGCTAAACAAGTCACTAAAATCCAAGAAAATATGCAAGAGATTATCTAGCAATTACTAGTGATACTTAAGTATGATAACACACGAATTTAGCAACAATTAAAGGCTGTTAGGTACAAGTATTGAAGATATATTATTGCAGCCTTATGGATGTAGTAAAAAATTGCTACAACAGAAAATTCCAACCAACGAAACTCGCAAGTAAACCACCCAAAAGAAGCACAACAACTAGTAGATTAATTTGGTAGCTTTCTCGCAAATTTTGATGGTTAGAAAATGAGTAAATTTGAAAGTTGTGAAGTGTTTTGCTGCAGCCCTAATGGCTGTAGCATAAAATTGTTAGATAAAAAATAAATCCTTGGAGAAACAAAACTCCCTAGTGGCCTTAACTAGCTTTAAGCATATATAAAACATTCCAATTTAAACAATTTCAATACCTCGTGATTCCACATATTCCAATGCAATGATTTTATTTCTCCAATGCAAGAGACTAGTGACTTTAACTATTGGATTATGGAGTCTTTTAAATGAGAGATCTAGTTGTGCTATTTAATTGGGGGTGTAATCCATTTTAATCCCTAAGGCAAGCAAAATTAGCTAGGAAAAACCTACGAGGGTGTAACCCTTTACTTCTCCTAGTATTCCTTTGTGCAACAAATTATTCCAAGACAATTATGATGGGATTAGTGGGGCTGTATGCACTTATACTCCCCAAAAGATTAAACAGTTAAAATTGCAACCAATAAAAGAAGAAATAACAAGAGATATTCCTTACCTTGTTATGTCCCCCATCCCATCTGAGTGACATTACGACACAAAATACTCTTAAAAAAACAACTTCTTCTAACTAAATTAATTCATTTACAATTAGCTGATTTCCTATAACCTACAACTACGAATTAAAATAATATTTGGCCACTGTCTACAACCATAAAATAGAAGCATATACATCATGATAATAATCAACATGAAATTCAACTAAACAACTCATTGCAACAACATATAAATCATTCTCATTTACACATAGATCATGCACAACAATTAAACACATAATTTAACACAATAGCAAGATAAAACACTCATCTTTTCACAACAGTTGTGCAACCAACTGCTTGGGACAAACGTTCCACCCAACCATAGACTGACTGTTCCAAATCTCAACAGCTAGTCACCCCCGAGCTGAGGCTAGAAATCAACAAAAGAGGGTGGTCTCACATAGTCCACTCACAACTCATAAACTCTCAACACAACTGATATTTTTCTACAACTGTCCCGATTTTCCACCAGCTCTCTTCTTCTTGACCTGTCCAACCCAAGGAATGTACCCCTTCAATGATCCCAATCCCTCAGGCATCCCATTCATTTATCAGGGTCTCTCTGGCACAAACAACTAGGAATCTCATAGTTGAGAACTCAAGGGAAACTGCTGCTAGGAAAACTATCAACAACCCAACAACAACCACTTGCTGTTTTAGTGAAACTCACAAAGGAGTTCACTCTTCAGGCCTGACAACCCCGATCTTTATTTTTCCATTTCCAATTCGCTCCAATTATTCTCCAACTTGCTCCATAATTCACCCTCCATGGTTGCATCAACTTCAAACTCTGTTGTTCTTCCTCTCCTCTTGCTCTCAAGCCCAAAAATTGACTAACTAAAAAACACTGCTCCCCCCAACCCATACAAATTTCCTCTCTTTGGCTTGCCTTCCTTGATTCACACTCTTTCCCAAGATGATTGTACTCAACCCCCACGTGCCCAATAAATTTGGGATGTGACCACTCACACCCACCCTCTTACATGTATTCAATGATTGGTTTTGGGAACACTCAATCAGAAATGGGAAGGTTCATATACAAATAACAAATTTAAGAAAATGGGTTAAATCAATATACATGGGTAATTCCCCCCCTGGACCCCTCTTGGACATTATATTAGACACTCCCCTCTCTTGTGGATTAATTCAACCCCCATATCTTGTCCATGTCCTCTTTGCAACTAGAATCACATTTTATTATTAAAACATTGAAATACAATTCACATATTACATCGCTTTGGCCGTAGCCATACATTATATCTACATAAGCATTAATTAAACTGGGGATTATAGTGGGGATGTTACATTCCCCCTCCCATAAAATTGTGCACCGTCCTCAGTGCAGTCTATGCCGATATACATATATGCAAATTTACATCACAATACTTAGAAATAAAATTTTTGCAATTTAACAATTCGAACAACAGCTCCAATCAAAATCTAATGTCCCTCTCAACTTGCCAACCCAAGGAAGGCACCATTTGTTTATCGGGGATAAACCAAGTGATATACCATCTGTTTATCAATACTAACCCAAGGAATGAGCCATTATTTTACCAAGGTCCACAACACAACTCACTAGGACTCAAAGATGTGGTTTCATAATTTTAGCTGTTCAAAATGGAGTCTTGCATTATGTTTTCTTCAAAAGTGTCCAAAAATTTGTGCATATTCTGCCTGCATGTTTTCTTCATGCTCACATGTAGCATATTCAGGACCGTAGTAGGTCCATTGAACCTTTACTAGCCCTATGGATTTGTTTTTGAGAACTTTGACTTTTCGGTCTAGGATGCGTACTGGTTCCACCCGAAAATCCCCTTTGTGCTCCACCTGGATCACATTCCAATCAATTATGTGGTTAATATAAAACACATCTTTCTTTATCAGTGACACCTGAAATACATTATGCACTCTCATGGATGCAGGCAAAGATAACGTGTATGAAAATGGCCCTATCTTTTCTAATATTTTAAAGGGTCCACAATATCTTGTTGCCAACTTTGGGCAGCCTCCTAATACTAGCAAGCTTCTCTTTGCCTTCTCAAAAACACACATTCTCCCACTTTAAAATATCTAAAAACTCTGTTCCTATCTGCATAGTTTTTCTTCCTATCCTAGGAAACCTTCAAGTTCTGCTTTATCTTTGCTATCTGATCTTCCATTTCTTTTAACAATTCTGGCCCAACAACTGCTTTGTCTACTGGATTATCCCAACTTACTATTGTGTTGCATTTTCTTCCATACAATGCCTCAAATGGACTCATTTTCAATGAGGCCTGATACCCATTGTTGTAGGCAAATTCAACTAAATGCATATAATATTCCGACTTCGATGGCTGATCCATCACATACATTCTAAGCATGTTCTCAATTATCCTGTTAGTCCTTTATGTTTTCCCATCTGACTCTGGATGATATGTTGTACTAAGATTTAAATTTGTCCCAAAGACCTTGAACAAACCTTTCCAAAAATTCGAAGTAAACTTTGGATCTTTGTCTGAAACTATTTCCTTGGGCATTCCATGTATCCTAGCAAATTCTCTCATATAAATTTATGCAATATTTGTTGCATTGTGTGTATTCTTTACTGGAATGAAATGTGATGCTTTAGTCAACTTATCCACCGCCACCATGATGGAATCATGTTGCTTCATTGTTCTGGGCAACTTAGTAATAAAATCAGCTGTAACTACTTCCCACTTCCATTCCAAAATGAGAAATGGCTATAGCAAGCATGCTAGGTATCTATGTTATGTCTTTACCTTTCTGCATTCTAGACATCTGGCTATGTAATTAGTCACTTCTTTCTTCATTCCTGACCAAAAATATTGGCTTCTTATTGCTGCAATTTTTTTTCTGATATCATGGGTGCCCGACATATGGCACATTGTGCATCTCCTTCAACACTGCATTTTTCAGCTCCCCAGATTTCGACACATACACCTTACTTTTGTACATGATAATTCCATCTTCTTTAAACTCATAATAATTGAATTTATGATGAAAATTACCTTGCTATAATGTCTCTTTTATTTTTAAATAATTCTGATTTTAATTTGCTGCTGCAACAATTTTGTCTTTCAGGTCTGTCCCATACATGCTAATGGCTGCAATATGCACTTCATGAGCTCTCCTGCTAAGTGTGTCAACCACTTGATTTTCCTTTCCCTTTATATGCTTAATTTCGAAGTCATATTCACTCAGAAATTCCAGCCAACTAGTTTGCTTAGCATTTAGTTTTGGTTGTCTAAACAAATGCTTTAGACCACACTGGTCTGTCCTTAGCTCAAATTTATTACCCATACGGTAATACCTCCACATTTTCAATGCGTGTACAATCGATGCTAACTCCAATTAATGTGTAGTGTAATTCCTCTCATGCTCTTTTAATTTTCTGGACTCATAGCATACCACATGGCCCCTTTGACTAAGAACTCCACCGAGTCCTTATTTGCATGCATTGGTGCACACAACAAAATCTTTGTTTGGATTTGCAATCTTCAAGATTGGTGCACTTGTCAATATTCCCTTCAACTGTTGAAAACTCTCTTCACACTTGGAGGTCCATTCAAACTTCACTCCCTTCTTTTGCAAAAAAGTGATTGGACTTGCAATCTTTGAGAACCCTTTTATGAATCTTCGGTAATAATCGGCAAGACCCATGAATGACCTGACCTCTGTCACATTGTTTAGCGTTGGCCATCCTCTAATGGCCTATATTTTCTCAGGATAAACTCTGTCCTTGCTGCTGATATTATATGCCTCAAGTAGTGAATCTTCTTTAGATAGAATATGCACTTACTTAGCTTAGCATACAATCCATGCTCTCTTAAAACTTGCAACACCATTTTTAAATGTTGCTCATGTTCCTCTTTTGATTTAGAGTAGACGAAGATATCATCTAGGAATACAATCACAAACTTGTCCAAGTATTCCCCGAACACTCCATTCATCAGACACATAAAAACTGTCGGGGCATTTGATATCCCAAATGGCACTACCATGAATTCATAATGCCCATATTTTATCTGAATGCTGTCTTGCTGATGTCTTCTTCCTTTATCCTTACTTGATGATAACCTGATTTCAAGTCAATCTTGGAAAAGATTCTTGCACCTTTTAGCTGATCAAACAAATCATCAATTATGGGAAAATGATACTTATACTTTATGGTAACCTTATTAAGTTTTCTAACATCAATACACAGTCTTAAGGTTCCATCCTTCTTCACAAAAAGAACTGGGGCTCCCCAAGGTGACACACTTGGGCGTATATACCCCATTTTTAACAACTCTTCAAGCTACATATGTAACTCCTTCAATTCTAGTGTACCCAATATGTATGGTGTCTTAGACATTGGGGCAACTCCTGGCACTAAATCAATAGAGAAATCAATGTCTCTCTTAGGTGGAAATCCTATAATTTCTCTAAAAACATCTTCAAAATTCCTTAAGACCGGATGGTCTTCAATGCTTGCCACTTTTTTTTTGGTTTCCTCCTCCATATGGGTTGCAAACATCTGGCATCTCTGCCTTGAGCTCTTCTTCAACTGTATTGATGGAATCTCTCTAACAACTACAACTCTTGGAATGCCTAGAATTCTGCCTTGATTACCTTCCTCACCAAGACATGTGATTGTCTTGTGGCAACAATCTAGGACAACATTATGTTTCTCCAACCAATCCATGCCAATTAAACATTCACATGAACCCAATGGTATGATGTTTATATATACTTTCGTGTTGATTCCATTCATGTCTATCTGACAATCTTTAACCAACTCATTGATATTTCTCTTAGACCCCGTGGCTAACTGGACTAACCGATATTTCTTATGCTTACTTATTTGCAAGTGAAATATTTTAACAATGTTAGCATTTATGTAACTATGGATAGCTTTGAAATCAATTAAAATTTCTATGGGATGGTTATCAATCTTACCTTCCACTTCGATCATGGGGGATTGATATTCTGCTTGCTTGTTTTCCAAGGTTGCATAAATCCTTGGCATACTTCCTCTCATGTCTTTCACTGTTTCAACCTCCTGAATGTTGTGGATAGTCCTCATTCTTTCTCCTTTATGAGGGCAGTCCCTATATAAGTGATTCCCATCACATCCCCAACATTGAACAAGCTCCTGCCTTGGCCTTTTCCCAAATGAATCTGCATTATTTTGATCATTTTGGGCTGCCTGACCTTGCTAATTTGCTTGGGAGTTATTTATGAAAAAGGGTGGTTTAAAATCTTTCTGCCTTTGAACCTTTTTCTCTTTCATCTTGTCATTCCAAGCCTTTTGGAAAACTTGCCTTCCTTTTCTTTTCTCATAAAGGTGCCTTTCTCTCCTTATGGTTTCCTCCAAGGTATTGGGGTTATCATATTGAATCTTGCAACTATATAAGGAGGGTATCCCACTTAGAAACCTTTGTAATTTAACCTTCTCATCCTTGATGAAGTCAACATACTTCAAAAATTCAAATAACCGCTTCTCATATTCCTCCATTGTCATGGTTCCCAACTTGAGTTCAAGGAACTCTTTCAACTTTTTCTCTTAGTAATGCTCGGACAAATATTTCTCTTGGAAATATCCTTGGAACTGCCTCCATGAGATCCTTTTTTTATTGAGGTTCTTGGCTTGCTTAAGTTGATCCCACCACATGGCTTCCTTTCCTTGCAAGTGGTAGGTGGAAATTTAGGCTTCTACTCGGGATGGGTAATCATGCAGCTAAAAATATTTCTTCATTTCCAAGAACCAGGCCTCTTCCTATTCTCCTTTCCTATGCTCACCATTAAAAGTAGGTGGCTTGATTTTCGTGAGTTCACCTTGCAAGATGTCTTTCTCAAGCCTTCTTCTTTGCCTCCGAACAAGAGACACACTTGGGCTGCTCTCTAACCCTGAGCTTGCATGAGTTATTCTAGTGGACTTCATTGGAGAGTGATGGCATCTTCTCATGCTTCTTGAATTCCTATCATTTCCATGATCATCCCTTTTTCTATGGGATCTAGATGCTTATATTTGTCTAGCACTAACTGCTTGCTTTGTGCCAAAATCTTTGTTAACTTGCTTATGCAACATGTTCAATCTCTGAATTATATCTTCTCGAGCCTTCATAATCCTTTCATTATCAACCCTGTACCTCTACACTTCCCTATGTAGACTTCTCATAGTGAAAGGATCTTTCCTATATCTTCTTCCATTTGACTCTGTCTCAACATTCCCCATGCTGATATGAAGACTTATGATCTCTTCCTCATGGCTGTAGGATCCTTGAGTATCTTCCATGAGTCTATTCGTCATATAAGAATTAAAGCTTCTTTTTGTACCTCTAATTATGCAAGAAATGTGCATGTAATAATTACTGTTAGAAATATGTATAGCATAAAACATTTCACCATATAGAGTACAGGTTATATCTTCATCAATTTATGAAGGACATATTTCACCAATTCAAAATTTTGATTTTCTTGATGCATTCCTCCTCGAAAGAACTTCCCAACGACTAAAACCTTGCCCAAAATCGATCTTTGGTTTGAAAGTTATAGCCTTTTGAAGTTTTTCGGGGCGTCTTTGGCCAATGGTCATCCCCTTCGCCACATGGAATCCACACAACTTCATCTCTCTTATGCCATATGACATGGCACAATTGTGACCTGGGTATTCATTCCCTGATGACGACATGGCTGCAGGTTCGAGGGAATATCTCCCCGTCTTCATGAATACCGAGCCTTTGAACCCTCCATCATTCTTGTACAGATCTACAACATCTCCGAAGCCCCGAAGTCCCAAATTCTCCTCTCGCTCCAAAATCTATGGTGGGGATCGATCCACCCTTAGATACAATAATGGTTGAGATTTGTTCGCACCTAACACAAGGTTTAGACCTAGCAAGGGTCCTACACTAAATTAACACTCCTCAAGGTTTTCATCAATGTTCACGACTTAATCAATCATCAAGATCTATGGTCCATGTGTTCCAACATGATCGCTTATTAACTCCTTCCTCATTGCGCACGTAGATCCTATGCCGACACATAGCCGAGCTATCCGACAATCCTGATGAAAGAGCACGACCTTCTGATAATTAACACCCTTACAACTTCAAATGCACTTTCGATCTCCTATGTTAATCTATGTCCTTGATGGACGGTTTGATCTCCACTTCCCACAACTCCAACGAATCCTTGTCACCTCCAAGCCTTGATCATCGACGGATTTGGCTTAATCATAAGTTGTGATGGATGACTAGGGTTTTTCTTTACTTCACAATTTATTAAAGCTAGACACTTCGACGAGGGAAAATTTCGATGCTTCGGTGCTTCGACGTTTCGACGTTTAACACATCCCCCTATACCCTTGAATCTCATGGAGCCTTAGAATTCTGGAGTTCCGAAGTTCCTCGCCACATACTCTAGCCTTCATATTTTGACACTTCGAAATTTGGTCTATGCACCAATATGTCGAATCTCTCGGAGTCCCGGAGACCCGGAGTTATGAAGTTTCAGAACTCCCGTCACATACTCCGGCCTTCATCCTTTGGGATATTCTTACGTCTTGTACCTTATGTCTCCCATAGTAATACTTCACCGAAGTGTTTACACTATCCTTCCACTAGTATATCAAACGGTTGAGAGAGGATCCCAATGAACCCTAAAATCAACGACTCCCATTGCTCCTGAATTCCTCCCCTCGATCTGACGGTTAATAGTATCACTTACTCGATCTAACGGTCCAGAGAGATCCCGAAGGATCCCTAGGTCAATGATTCCCATTGGTTCACGATTTCGACGTTCGGGGATTCTTTTCGTTCCAGCCTATTTCGCACTCGGAGTGGGTCAATGTTGATTGATCGTAACTCACATCTGACGGTAAGGAAGGATCCTGAAGGATCCTTAGATATATGGCTCATGTTGGTTCAAGATTTCGACGTTCGGGGATTCCAGCTTTCCAAAGTCTTTCGTGCCTGGAGTGGGTCAACGCCGAATGACCGTAACTCACATTTGATGGTTAGGAAGGGTCCCAAAGGATCCTTGGATCTATGTCTTGTGTTAATTTGTGACTTCACGTCCCTTACAGGTCTTATCCCATTTAAGTCCCGAAGGCTTACCAACCGGAAAGGTCACAAAGCAGGGATGATTTCTTGCTGTTAGTTAAAGGTACCACTTATCCTATCCTTCCACCATCCTCTATATAATGGTCAAGAAGGGTCTTGAAGGATCCTTATATCTATGATCCACATCACTTTGCGACTTCGACATTCAGGGAGTTTCGGCCGTGTAACTCCTTTTCACTCCCATAGCGAGTCAACATCGAATTTGACTGTAGCGTATATCCAATGGTCAGGAAGGATTCCAAATATCCTTAGATCTACGACCCATGTTACTTCACAATTGAAAAAACTGGTCAGGGTTTAACGATAAGATGGATCCCACAATAGCGGATAAGAAACCACTAGTTGTTGGTCAAACTCTCTAGTAACCATGTTAGCAGGTTTCCTTCGACAATATTAGAGTGATGTGAAGTTCTAATATGCCGGAGTCCCGTACCTCCGAAGTCCCTAAGCCCAGAAGGATTAACTCCCTTTCACATTTCCCGATTTAATCCTGGTTGTCGATCCCATCAACCTTTCAAATGGTCGAATCCTTAGGAATTTTTAAATTTATCATGATGAAACTCGACCGTCAATCATGAGATCAAATATGATCTCAACCGTCTATTCTCCAAACTTCCTAACTCTACAGGAGACCATTAAAAACTTGAATTTTGACCATTCCAGGTCGAATTTTGATCTTCAACTCCACCGCTCTACTCCATTAACCCTCTCAAATCGTCCAAAGTCATCAAAATTCGGATTTCACTCACAGAATTTGAGGATTTCTCTCTAAATACCATTTCCCCCCCAAATCGGTCACAAAAAAAATATGCAACAACAAATTTCATGAATTCACAACCATCTTGGCCCATACAAGCCTAATGTTTGAACCAGAAGCTCTGATACCATAATGTAATGTCCCCCAACCCATCTGAGTGACATTACGTCGCTGAATACTCTTAAAAACAAACTTTCTCTTAACTAAATTAATTCATTTACAGTTAGCTGATTTCTTGTAGCTTACAAATATGAATTAAAAACAGATTTAGCCACTGTCTAGAACCATAAAATAGAAGCATATATAACATGCTAATAATCAACATGAAATGTAGATAACCAACTCATTTCAACAACATATAAATCATTTTCATTTACACATAGATCATGCACAACAATTAAACACATAATTTAACACAACAACAAGATAAAACACTTATCTTTTCACAACAATTATGCAATGAACTGCTTGGGAAGGACGTTCCACCCAACCATAGACTGACTCTTTCAAATCTCAACAGCTAGTCACCCCCAAGGTAAGGCTAGAAATCCACAAAAGAGGGTGGTCTTACATAGTCCACTCACCACTCATAAAATCTCAACCTAGCTAATATTTTCCTATAATTTTCCCAATTTTCCACCAACTTTCTTCCTCTTGACCTGCCCAACCTAAGGAATGTACCCCTTCACTGATCCCAGTCCCTTGGGTGTCCCATTCATTTATTAGGGTTTCTCTGGCACATGCAACTAGGAATCTCTCAGCTGGAAACTCAAGGGAAACTGCTGCTAGGAAAATTATCAACAACCCAAAAACAACCACTTGTTGTTTCAGTGAAACTCACACATGAGTTCACTCTTCAGGCTTGACAACCTAAATATTCAGTTTTACAGCTCCAATTCACTCCAATTACGCTCCAAATTTCTCTATAATTCACCCTCCATGGTTGCATCAACTTTAAACTCTGTTTTTCTTCCTCTCCTCTTGCTCTCATGCCCAAAACTTGACTAACTAAAAAAAACTACTCCCCCCAACCCATACAAATTTCCTCTCTTTGGCTTACCTTCCTTGAATGACACTCTTCCCCAATTTGATTGTAATCAACCCCCATGTGCCCAATAACTTTGGGATGTGACCACTCACACCCATCCTCTTACATGTATTCAATGATTGGCTTTGGAAACACTCAATCAGAAATGGGAAGGTTCATATACAAATAACAAATTTAGGAAAATGGGTTAAATCAATATACATGGGAAATTTCCCCCTTGTACCCCACTTGGCCATTATCCTAGACACTCCCCTCTCTTGTGGATTAATTCAGCCCCCATATCTTTTCCATGTCCCCTTATTAGTTGGCATCACATTTTATTATTAAAACATTGAAATACAATTCTCATATTACATTTCTTTGTTCGTAGCCACACATTATATCTACATAAGCATTAATTAAATTGGGGATTATAGTGGAGATGTTACATACCTAGTCCAAGCATTAACAAGATAAAATCCTTTTAACCAAGAAAAATCCACCATAAAAGAAAGATATTTCCTCCAAGAAATATAACACCTTACCTCTTCATCTAATAACCAAGACAAATCATCACAAGAGATAGTAGCAAGAGAGATAGATAAAATTTCCCAAATAGGGCGTAAATTTAAGCCAAGGAGCCTTTCTCCAAGTGAGAATGCTATGATAAAATGGCAAGAGTTTGATCTCTATTTATAAAAATATACCTAAAAGTGTTTGTCCACTTAAATTTAGGGTAAACCAAAAAATAAGGGTCAACAACTCTTATTTTTCCCCTTTACATCATAAATTCAAATTTAACTTTTAAAAATTGCACATAAGAAACCCTAGTATGACGTTATCCCTCTCTAGGGTGACGTTTTGGCATTTTTAGGTGGAAGTTGATCTTGAAGATGAATCATTTGGCCTCCAAAATATCCTCCCTCACGCGCTAGGCTCATCTATGTCATGCAAAGGGTATTATTCCTAAAAAATTCCAAGTGTCCATCTCCACCACCAAACCCTAGCCCTAGGGTGATGTCAAGCCCTCCAAAAGTAACGTTTTGGCCTTAAGAATAAAAAAGTTGGGCTAGTAGGGGCTAGGTGAGGTCCTCCATGGTGTCTTATTTTTCATCCAAAGGAAACATTCATCTTCCTTATTTTCCCAAGGTGTGGGTCATGGTATCCAACTTGTGGGATTCAAGCCCCAAGGAAGCCCAAGCTAGGTTTGTTCTTCCAAAACTGTCAACCAAATAGGTCCTACAAAGACAATGAATACACCCTCCAAGGATATCAAGTAAAATGCATCATGGTAAGTAAATCGAGTCAATAAAAGATCCACCTAGGAATGTGCATCAAAAACCACCTCATCAAACTAAACAAGTGCTCAAAGGCCCTATGAAATTTTCCAAGTTTAGGTATGGGAGGGTTGATAACGCGACGTATTGGGTGAATCATGCCCTAAGTCAAGGAGTGTTTCCCAGGTTGGTCCCCTTATAAACCATGTGTAGAAGATGAAGTGGA
Source organism: Picea engelmannii (assembly GCA_009831015.1). Taxonomy (NCBI): domain Eukaryota; kingdom Viridiplantae; phylum Streptophyta; class Pinopsida; order Pinales; family Pinaceae; genus Picea; species Picea engelmannii. Next base: position 248,601 of record ML789124.1, on the reverse strand, counting down.
CGGGGAAATCCTTTTGGGAATGGGGTTCATGACATACAAGGGATTGTAGTGTCTCATTTATGGGTGCCTTTGTAGAGGGTGTGTTGTACATTCGTTTTCAATGCAACCTTTTTCCAAGCCCATTTGTTGCCTTTTGTTATTTTAATATGTTTCCAGGTTGAAGCCAAGGTGGGGCTTCTATTGAAATAATGTAATTGCAAAGTGTATTCTAATTATTATTGTTATATTATTCATTAGATCAATTCCCTATTGCGGATTGATCATGTCGACTATTGTAAAAGACCAAATCCCCTTTTGCAGATTGGTCAAAACATAATTGTAATAGGAAGAATAAGAAGTCAGCCCCATAATATATTAAAGAGGCCCCATAATATATTAAAGGTGGTTATAACCACCCAGAAGAAGAAGTCGGCCCTGCCAGTGAAGAGACACCTCCTTCCACACGTGCCAGAGTTGTATAAATAAAGAGGCTAGCGCCTCATTTAGACACACACTCACTTGTTCACTGAGAAGCAA
>ML789124.1:211112-248061 GCA_009831015.1 Picea engelmannii | reverse complement strand
GAGAGAGAGGCACATTATTGGGAGAGGACTTTCTATATTTGTTTGAGTTATCTCTTGGCATTGTATTGGCTATCTATAATAAGGAAGTTTTGCTTGGTTTTCTCCCCCATGAGGGTTTCCCAGGATAAATGATGTGTCTCTTTTGATTGTGTATTTCTTAGTGATCCTATCTTATGCTATTGTTATCTAGTGAAATGCAAAGAACTCTAATATTAGCTTAAACCTTAACATGGTTTTAGAGCTAAGCTGAAGAGAGCATCTTTCACAAGAGAAAGTGAAAAACGTCACTGTTGCCGTACATGCAAATTAGGGATTTTTGTTGATGAAGTATTTCATCCCTAAAACCATCTAGAAAAGTGCACCCTTCCTCAAGGATCACTTTGGCATACTCAGCGTAAMTTTTCAGTGGCTAGATCTCCCGGAAAGTRAAACCCTAGTTTTCACAAAGTACCAGAAAACCAGAGTACCAGAAGTACCAGAAAACTAGAAGCACCAGTCCARAAATCCRTAGATCAAGTTTGGAGGGGTAAAAGTTGGATTTTYTCAGATCCAAACACACCAGGATACTCGCCTCARCYAAGCGCACCTCCTGGTAAGTTCAKAAWTTAATTTTGAGCATTTTCATTTTTGGACATTTTCCTAGCTCCAGGTAAAAGATGTCTACAAGAACTAAGSTTGTTGACAAGMTGGAAGGTGTGGAAAACTTCCGTGCCTGGAAGTATAGGATTAGACTCATTCTTGAAGAGAATGRCCTAGCAAGATTCKTCAAAKAAGAAGTGCYGGAGCCCGACGATGCTCYAGACAAAGAAAAGMACCAAAAGGACACGATCRGAGCCAAAAGAATCATTGCAGATTCAATCAAAGATCACCTGATTCCTTATGTGTCATCAAAGAGGACTYCRAAAGAAATGTTTGATTCCCTAAACAAACTATATGAAGGAAAKAAMTTAAACCAGAAKATGAATCTAAGGACTCAACTCAATAATACAAGGATGYAGAGAGGAGAATCAATCYAAGAATACTTCTCCAGAATCTCATAATTCAAAGAACAGTTAGAAGMAATTGGAKATACCATAGACAAAGAYGAAMTCATAATGACRACCCTTAATGGTCTCACAAGACCTTGGGATGCATTCATCCAAACGATTTGTGYCAGAACGAAGAAACTAAAATTTTACGGTCTATGGGAAGAATGCATTCAAGAAGAAACAAGAGTAGCTAACCGAGAGGCTTTACTAKCAAGAGATGAAGATCAAGCCCTAGCTACTCACACTAAAGGAGGAAGAAAAAAKTCTCACTTCCAGAAAGAAACTCATAAAGAGTCTCACCCCCAAAACAAATCTCAACCAAAGAGATTCCATAAKAAAGGACAAYGAAAGGAAATAGATTACTCATCTGTCCAATGCTACCATTATGACAAKATGGGACATATTGCGAGATATTTTTCAGCTAGACGAGAAGAATAMAAGAGGAAAAATAAGAGACATCATGCCCATGCAGTTKAAGATGAAGAGCCRCCYGYAAAKATGTTAAGAGAACAAATTAAAGACTATGTCTTAATCTCGGCCCTCTCAGGATYRGTAACACCTGGAGAGGACACTTGGCTCATTGATAGTRGTGCCTCCAAGCACATGATAGGTCAAAGAGATATTMTTTCTTGTATGTCAGAAAATAAGTTTTCTCAGAAARTGACACCTGGAGATGATTATCAATACCTTATCAAGGGAGTGGGAGAATCAAACTACAAGCTTAACTCAGGGAACTCAATGAGGATGAAGGAYGTACTCTATGTACCAGGTTTGACAAAGAAGCTAATCTCCATATCAWCTTTAKAAAATAAAGGCTTCMGAGTTTCCTTTATAGATGGAGARKTTCTTATGTGGGCTAAAGGAGAAACCAYAAAAGAAKYAATCGTCATTGGAAAATAAGAAGGTGGCTTGTATAAGCTAAAGGGTCACTCATAAGCARCCATGACCGACRCCATTGWGAATCCATGTGAACTTTGTCATAGAAKATTAKMCCACATCAACTACAAGGCACTACMGTAYGTATGCAAAGCAGTCACAGGTCTACCAGAACTGAAGGTTGACCAYGAAGGCGTGTGCAATGGATGTGCACAAGGGAAGAACATCAAGAACCCTTTTCTGAAGAGAGACAACAAAGCAAAAAGAGTCCTAKAACTCATTCATTCAGATGTGTGTGGCCCAATGCCATCATMCTCCATCAGTGGGTATGTATACTATGTATCTTTTATTKATGATTATTCTCGTAAGACCCAGGTGTACTTTTTGAAATCAAAAGATGAAGTGTTCAGTAAATTCAAGGAATTCAAATCCMTGATAGATAATCTTTCCGAAAGCAAGATCAAKATACTCAGGTCATATAATGGARGAGAATACACCTCAAAAGAGTTTTTGAACTTCTGCAAAGATATCRGGATCAAGAGGGAGCTCACCACTCCCTACAATCCTCAACAAAACGGTGTGGCAGAAAGAAAGAACAAAACAATAATGGAAGCAGTGAAGACCATGATCCATGATCAAGATCTTCCAATGTGCTTATGGGCAKAAGCAACAATGACAACCGTATATGTACAAAACCRATTGTCCCATAGTGCACTTGGGTTCAAGACCTYGAAAGAGATGTTCACTGGAAAGAAGCCAGAGGTAAKCCATCTCAAAATATTTGGTTKCCCARTATTTATACATATTTCKAAAGAGAAGAGRAACAAGATGGAACCCTCAGGAAAGAAGGGAAYATTTGTGGGATACTGTGAGGTCTCCAAGGCCTTCRGGATTTATATACCARGTCACCATCACATTGAGATCAACATGGATGTGACCTTTGATGAAGMTGCAACRCTCAAGAAATCAAGAAGATGCCAAMTTGAAGAAGTATATTAAAAGGAACCTGTAGCTCCCAGAGTTGCAGAATCARYGAGGGAGGTTCCCAAAGCTACAAAACCAGTGAGGGAAGTCATAACTTCTCCTGATGAGGAAATTMTAGAAGATCATGATATASTAGAATTTCAAGAACCTCCTTAGATGAYGATCTCCCATAAGAGAAAGCCTGCTTGGGCTAGGGAGCTTATTCAAGATGGAGAGAAGTATGGTGCTCTCGAAGGAACCATGAGACAKGTAAAGAGACCTAATCCATTMTCTAGTTATATGGCTTTGATGTGTGATCTCCTAGAGAAGGAGCCTACMTTCTTTGAAGAAKCCATTTYGAAGAAAGAATGGGCAGATGCCATGAMAGAAGAATACCAATCCATAATAAAGAATGATGTATGGGAAATAGTTCCCAGACCGAAGAGTAAGGATGTGGTATCTTCCAAATGGCTCTTCAAAATAAAACATGCWGTTGATGGAAGTATTGAGAAGTATAAAGCAAGTTTTGTYGCTCGTGGATTTTCTCAAAAGGAAGGCATTGACTATGAAGAGACATTCGATCCTGTAGCYAGATACACTTCRATCAGAACCATCATAGCCCTTGCAGCCAWGATGAAGTGGAAGTTGCACCATATGGACGTAAAKACAACTTTTCTAAATGGTGTCATCGAAGAAGAAGTGTATATAGAGMAACCTCAAGGATTTGAACTTGAAGACAAGAAGACTCATGTCTCCAAGTTGAAGAAGGCTCTGTACGAATTGAAGCAAGMTCCTATATCTTGGTATGGMAGGATAGACAATTTTYTGAMGAGCTTGGGCTTTACCAAGAGTAAAGAAGATTCTAACCTCTACTTCAAGGTTATGAAYGATGAGTCGTTSATATTGTTGCTGTATGTGGATGACTTATTCTTAACTGGAGAAGAAAAACTCAYCAYCGAATGTAAGAAGAATCTCKCTTTAGAATTTGAGATTAAAGACCTTGGCCTAATRCATTATTTCTTAGGTCTTGAGGWATGRCAGAGCCCAGAGAGAATCTTCCTTAAACAAGGGAAGTATGCAGTCGAAATCYTGAAGAGATTCGACATGTTGGAGTGCAAGTCCATGAATACACCCATGGAAGCGAAGCTGAAGCTACYRGTCGACACTTCRTCAKATTTGATTGATKCCACRCTATATAGACAGATCATTGGATCRSTGATGTACCTGAGGAACACCAGACCAKATATCTGTTTTTCCGTGAACACCTTGAGTCAGTTTCTGGTAGAACCCATACATGTTCACCTAGTTGCTGCAAAACATGTGATGAGGTACCTTAAGGGTACATTAGRTYGTGGTCTCATCTATGATGGAGATCATGATTTCACACTGAGTGGGTACACTGATTCAGATTGGGMTGGAAGTGTCTCTGACATGAAGAGCACTTTAGGATGTTKTTTCAKTTTGGGATCARCCATGATCTCATGGCAGAGTAGGAAGCAATCCAACATTTCTCTCAGTAGAACTGACGCAGAATACATTGCTGCGTGTTCTGCYARCTGTGAAGCTATATSAATTCGAAAGTTGTTGAYTGGTCTATTCAACCTAGAGATGGAAGAAACCACGATCCTATGTGACAACCAGAGMTGCATAAAGATGACAGAGAATCYTGTATTTCATGACAAGTCGAAGCACATAGAGATTCRATATCATTACATCTGTGACATGGTGCAGAGAGGAGCCATAAARCTCCAATATGTTAGCATGGATGAACAAGTTKCCGATGTGTTGACCAAGCCTCTATCTCGTGTAAAGTTTGAGCACTTTTGAGATAAKATTGGTATAGTCCAAAAKGACCTCCCTCRAAAGGGGGAGTAGTGTTGTGTTGAGATATGCCAGCCTAGTACTGTGCTTCCAAMTTAATTGCTGTGACGTAAAGCTAGTCWAGTACTATGCTTCYAGCTTAATTGCTGTGTTGAGATATGCCAGCCTAGTACTGTGCTTCCATCTTAATTGYTKTTACGTAAATCTAGTCTAGTACTRTGCTTCCARCTTAATTTCTATGTTGAGATATGCCARCCTAGTACYGTGCTTCCAGCTTAATTGCTGTGATGTAAATCCAGTCTAGTATTGTGATTCCAACTTAATTACKGTGTAGTGTGMTAGCCTCGTGCTGTGATGATGAGCCAACCTCGTGCTGTGATKATGATGTATTAGTTTTATATTAATCCATATTGATGCAGATGATRATTTCATTCCATTGAGAATGACRATGCTKYCGATGAGAAMAACTTCCGATGATTTATAGATACGCCAKTTAGTGTTCCAAGATGATATTGATGATGTTGTCCTCTCACCCACCTGATGKTGTTGATGATGTTKTMYTGTCTCTCRCCTGRTGMTGTTGTAGAATACCCTTCTTGTTAAGGGGGAGTGTTGAAATAATGTAACTGCAAAGTGTATTCTAATTATTATTGGAATATTATTCATTAGATCAATCCCCTATTGCGGWTTGATCATGTCGGCTATTGTAAAATACCAAATCCCRTTTTGYGGATTGGTCAAAACATAATTKTAATAGGAATAATAAGAAGTCGACCCCAGAATATATTAAAGGTGGTTATAACTACCCAKGAGAAGAAGTTGGCCYTGCCAGTGAAGAGACACCTCCATCCACACGTGMCAGAGTTGTATAAATAAGGAGGCTAGTGCCTCATTTAGACACACACTCACTTGTTCATTGAGAAGCAAGTTTCAGAGCTACAGTTGGAGAAGAGAKAGAGAGAGAGAGAGAGAGAGAGAGAGAGAGAGAGAGAGAGAGAGMGASATTCTTGGGAGAGGACTTTCYRTATTTGTTTGAGTTATCTCTTGGAATTTTATTGGCTATCTATAATAAGGAAKTTTTKCTKGGTTTTCTCCCCCATGAGGGTTTCYCAGGATAAAYGAYGTGTCTCTTGTGATTGTGTATTTCTTAGTGATCCTATCTTATGCTATTGTTATCTAGTGAAATGCAAAGAACTCTAATAATATCTTAAACCTTGACARYTTCTACCTAAGCATGAAAAAAATGCCCACCTTGAATCTACCTTGGTCACATTATGCTTCCCCAAGTTGAAKACAATGTGTGGGACTTCTACCTAAGCATGAAAAACATTGCCCACACAYKCTCTACCTTGGTTGAAATTTTGTATTTGTTATTTTTTAYGGGTCCCATCAATTTATTATGAGAGAGATTTCATTGTCCTYGAGATCCYTGGGYGAGCATCTAGAAGGTATATGATTKGATTTTATCTTTTTCCAGCCACAAGCCTCTAGGCCTTCAACTCCTTCTTCCCATGAAATGAAGGACAATCCCTTCTTGGGTCAATACACTTGAAAATCCCAAAATATGAGGATACAAGGGGGTGAAGTGTGGAAAGTAGAAAGTATGATAGGGAATGGCATGATGACCTTTCAAGGGGACCTCCCAGTAGTAATCCCATCCCTAAGGGTGACCACTTATTAGGGCGCAATGTCAACCACCAAGGTGAAACAGGTCAAAGAGTATAACTTCCAAGCATATGTTACATAGTCAAAAGTAGTTTTAAATGAAACAAACTCAAATGCGTCAAATATTTAAATGACACTCACCATAATACCTACCTTGTACATCATGGAGCATAACCCAATGTCTTCAGAAAGCAAGCTGATGTTGTGGATACCCTCATGATGAACCTGATATTTGTGGTGGTGAAGTGGGCCTCTATTTGTGCAAGTGGACGCTATCAACTATATTCCTTTTGGTACTCCATGTCTGCAACCTGAGGGCCTCGAGACATCATCTCCTTAGTTATGCCTAGGAAATGGGGATAACATCTGGTTCCTACTTGGGGACATGTACTTGCCGTAGAGTGCATGAGAACCAAAACATCTCCTGGGGGAGTTGTGCCTATGCTGAAACATAAAATTGTAAAATATAGGGTGGTTCTATCGCCCTTCATCCATATATATCAAAATCAAAACAACTAATCTAGAAGAGAAAAAATTTCATTTTTCCAAAAAATTCTAAACTAAACTTGTAATATGATGAAAGCAATATGCAAGTAGAGAAAAATGAAAATCAAAATGAAATGCAACTAAACTACCATGAACAATCAAGATGAAAATGCAAGAAAGAAAGATGACCTACCTACTTACCTAGGGCCCCATGGCCCATGGATATCGAGTGCCAGGTGATGTTAAGTGAAGTCTTATAACCAATGAAACCTACTAATAATCTCATCAAAGTGTCTCCCCCTCTGCTTAATTATGTAATACAACAAAGATAAGTCAAACACATAATAATCATGAGCATAAATATACATATAATCAATCATGAAATGAAACTCATGGAGATGGGTGGGAGGGAGGCAATCCTGCTGGAAAAAGTAACCATAAGCCTGATCATCTTGATAATATTTCCTAAAAGAATAACCACAATATTGATCGATCCATCTCTGAAGAAGGAAACCATATATAGGTGATGACTCATCCATATGACTGAAAATGACCATCTCTTTGTCTTCATGTGTAGGGAGAACAAAAGTCAGGGCAACTTCAAGTGGATCTTCAACATGATGCATTTCGTGGAATTCTTCTTCGTCACTGAAACCATATTTCTATGCAATCATGGAACATAAGGAATTTACTCTATGATACATTTCAATGAGATCTAGCGTGAATGAATCAATAGGAATTTCTTCAACAATTTCTCCATCCGCAAGGGCTTGTTCTTCATCTTTGCTTAAAATGTCACTTCTCCCTGAATGCCAAGATGAGACAAGGGATCCCAAGAAAACCTGATGAATTTACAAACAAGAGGAAATGGGGTAGCACAACCTTAGTTCTAAGGAAAAACTCCTCTCCCGGACTTAGAAAATGCCGCTTCTTTATCTGAAAATCCCTGCCAAAAGTCTCAATATGAATTTTTTTTTGTTTGGTCGCGTGAGCCCCAAACTGTTCTGGGCTGGCCACAACATGCGATCCTCCAAAATATGAGCACAAGGGTGGTTGGAAATATTCGTAGAACAAATCTGAGTCACCCAAATGATATTCATAACAACTCTAAAGGGATGGATGAGAGTAGTCATAAGTATGCATAAATAAGTCATCCTCAGATACATGAGACCAACTTGTGCTCATATTATCATCAAGTCTCCAAATTCTTGGATCATTCCAATATGAAAACAAACTATTTGAAGGTGACAACTCACAATTATTTACTACAAAAATACACTCAATGTCGTAGATAGGGTCCCTTTAAAAAATTACATGACCTAGATCCCATCCACATCTCCCAATGTGAATGAAATCATCAATACGATCATCAAATATATCTGGAGGCTATTCCATGAATTCAACTGCATCATCAGAGTTGATTACCTCTTCATGATACTGGAAAACTTCATCTTCTTCAAGAGGGAAAGTAGATATCAATGTTTTGTCTAGGCCTTCTGCAAGAGAAACTTCATTGAGATCTTCTTGACAACTTATTCCATAGATCTCTTCTTCTAGCACTTCTTCATTTCGAAAATCATGGAATAAAGTATCATCAAAGTTTTCAAAAGGATTAGAACTTGCCATGTTCTCCTTTTTATTTACAAGGGGAGGGAAAACACAAGCACTTCATCTTCACAAGGATCTTCTTCTTCTTGGTAGCTTTCATTGTGGACCTCCTCTCTGAGAAAAAAATTATCTTGATCTTCAATGAGTCTCGATACTTCTTCATGCATCAAGAATGATCGATCCTGAGTTGGAAAGTCCTCCTGGAAACAATATTTATTTTTCATAGCGTCACACAGTAACTTTACTCTGAAACATGAAATGAAAACCTCCCATGCCATGTTCAGGGTATGCTTCCTCTCATAATTTTGAGGGATAGCATTGCATTATTATTTTCTTTGCACATAGAACTTGACTAGGAAGTCCTTATTATGGCAGTGCTCAAATATTTTTTCACAAAACTCATTGTATTCCTGTATGTTTTCCTCGAGGCACTCAAAATTTTCCTCATTACTATCATCCTCTTTTTCTAGAATTGTTTTCTCATTGGAATTTAGATGGAGGGTATCCTTCAAATATACGATAAGCACATAGGGAATATTTTCACATAGAAATGCATCCTTGAGATCCTGAATAGTATCTTCAAAGTTATGAGTTCTAGGGCCCCAATGCTTAAGAAATTATTGGACAAGGGCCATTGGAGAAGATGTACTTTTGGGCTTACAAGAATTTCTGAGCTAGTCTCTCTACTTGTCTTCAAGTGAAAAGAGGAACAAACTTATTATTACATCATCATGATCAAAATTTAAGTATAATATAAGCCGGGTGAACATGTGTGTAATGGCTAAGGAAGGATCACCATCAAACTTTGGTATGTATTCAAACCAATTCGTTGGGAATTTGTTTGGATACCAATAAACATCCTCAATATCTAGGGCCTTGTATGCCTCATGGAAGTGCCACAGAGACATACTTCCATCACTCCAGACAATACCTCAATGGATTTTCCAGATGAGCTCAAGGCTCATCAAAGGAAGGAAAGGGAAAAGATAACTTCCTTCAGGTGGAGATGCCAGGCGAGCTTAAGGGAAAGGATTTGGGGATAGCTTGCCAAAGTGTTGTGAGGGTTCATAGAAGGATTCAAAATTCTCCTCGACAATGACTCCAAAATGTTTTTGCGCAAAATGTGGGTTGGGAAAATCCTGACCCAATCCACAAGATGGCGATAATTTTGTGAGAGTCTATCTACTGTCACCTTATATAAACCCTCCCCTCACTTTAAAGTTTAGTGAAGGATAGATCCAACACAAGGGGGGAATCCTAGGTGACCCTAGGGGGAAATGATATGGAAAGTAAGGTTATGGAAGTGAATCCCCTATAGGTAAATCTTTGGAGAGATGGAAGGCTTGGGATGAAGTTTCGTGTAGGAGGGAAGGCTGCCAAGATGCAGTGTACTCGTAGAAGAGTGTTGTACTTGCCCAAGACACAAGAAAATACAAGATACAAGCCCAATAATATAATGGACAAGCAAGTGAAGATTTTGGTTGTAATTATCAACAATATATAGTGATATGAGAAGAGTTTCTAAATAAGTCACTAAAATCAAAGAAAATATGCAAGATATTAGCTAGTAATTACTAGTGAAACTTAAGTATGATAGCACAAGACTTTAGCAACAATTAAAGTCTATTAGGTACAAGTATTGAAGATATATTATTGCAGCCTTATGGATGTAGAAAACAATTTCTACATCAGAAAATTCCAACCACCGAAACTCGCAAGTAAACCACCCCAAAGAAGCACACCAACTAGTAGATTAATTTTGTAGCTTTCTAGCAAATTCTGATGGTTAGAAAATGAGTAAATTTGAAAGTTGTGAAGTGTTTTTCTGCAGCCTTAATGACTGTAGCATAAGCTTATTAAAGCATAAATAAATCCTTGGAGAAACAAAACACCCTAGTGGCCTTAGCTAGCTTTAATCATATAGAAAAGATTCCAATTTAAACAATTTCAATACCTCGTGATTCCACATATCCCAATGCAATGATTTTATTTCTCCAATGCAAGATACTAGTGGCTTTAACAATTGGATTATCGAGTATTTTAAATGAGAGAGCTAGTTGTGAGATTTCCTTGGGGGTGTAATCCCTTTTACTCCCCAAGGCAAGTGAAACTAGCTAGAAAAAACCTAGGAGGGTGTAACCCTTTACTTCTCCTAGTATTCCTTTGTGCAAAACATTATTCCAAGACAATTATGATGGGCTTAGTGGGGTTGCATTAACTTATACTCCAAAAAATATTAACAAATTAACCTTGCAACTAAGAAAAGAAGAAATAACAAAAGAGATTCCCTACCTAGTCCAAGCATTAACAAGATAAACTCCTTTTAACCAAGAAAAATCCAGCATAAAAGCAAGAAATAACCTCCAAGAAATATAGCGCCTTACTTATTCTTCCAATAGCCAAGACAAATCATTACAAGAGATAGTAGCAAGAGAGATAGATAAAATTTCCCAAATAGGGCACAAATTTAAGCCAAGGAGCCTTTCTCCAAGTGAGAATGATATGATAAAATGGCAAGAGTTTGATATCTATTTATACAAATCTCCCTAAAAGTGTTTATCCACTTAAATTTAGGGTAAACCACAAAACAAGGGGTCAACAACCCTTATTTTTCCCCTTTCCATCATATATTCAAATTTAACTTTTAAAAATTGCACATAAGAAACCCTAGTATGACATTATCCCTCTCTATGGTGACGTTTTAGCATGTTTAGGTGGAAGTTGAAATTGAAGATGAATCATTGGGCCTCCAAAGGCTCCTCCCTAATGCACTAGGATCATCTCTATCATGCAAAGGGTATTCTTCCTCAAAAATTCCAAGTGTCCATCTCCACCACCAAACCCTAGCCCTAGGGTGATGTCAAGCCCTCCAAAAGTGACAGTTTGGCCTGAAGAAGAAAAACGTTGGGCTAGTAGGGACTAGGTGAGGTCCTTCATGGTGTCTTATTTTTCCTCCAAAGGAAACCTTCATCTTCCTTCTTTTCCCAAGGTGTGGGTCATGGTATCCAACCTGTTGGATTCAAGCCCCAAGGGAGCCCAAGATAGGTTTGTTCTTCCAAAACTGTCCACCAATTAGGTCCTGCAAAGACAATGAATATACCCTCCAAGGATCTCAAGTCAAATGCATCATGGTAAGTAAATCGAGTAAATAAAAGAGCCACCTAAGCACATGCATACAAAACACCTCATCAAACTAAACAAGTGCTCAAAGACCCTATGCAATTTGCCAGGTTTAGGTGTGGGAGGGTTGAAAAAGTGACCTATTGGGTGAATTGTCCCCTAAGTCAAGGAGTGTTTCCCAAGTGCCCCCCCCTCTAAGCCATGTGTATAAGATGAAGTGGATGGGGCAATGATTTTGTGCACGGGGTTCATGACATACAAAGTATCATAATGTCTCATTTATGGGTGCCTTTGTAGAGGGTGTGTTGCACCTTCATTTTCAATGCAACCTTTTTCCAAGCCCATTTATTGCCTTTTGTTCTTTTAAGATGTTTCCAGGTTGAATCCAAGGTGGGACTTCTACCTAAGCATGAAAAACAATGCCCACCTTGACTCTACCTTGATCACATTATGCTTCCCCAAGTTGAAGACAATGTGTGGGACTTCTACCTAAGCATGAAAAACATTTCCCACACATGCTCTACCTTGGTCGAAATTTTGTATTTGTTATTTTTTATGGGTACCATCATTTTATTATGAGAGACATTTCATTATCCTCGGGATCCCTGGGCAAACATCTAGAAGGTATATGATTGGATTTTTTCTTTTTTCAGCTACAAGCCTCTGGGCCTTCAACCCCTTCTTCCCATGAAATGAGGGACAATCCCTTCTTGGGTCAATACAATAAAAAATACCAAAATATGAGGAGACGAGGGGGTGAAGTGTTTAAAGTGGCAAGTATGATTAGGAATGGCACAATGACCTATCAAGGGGAAATTCCAGTAGCAAGCCCATCCCTAAGGGTGACCACTTACTAGGGAGCAATGCCAACCACCAAGGTGAAACATGGAAAAGAGCATAACTTCCAATCACACATTACATAATCGAAAGCAATTTTAAATGCAACAAACTCAAATGCCTCAAATATTGAAATGACACTCACCATAATACCTAGCTTGTACCTCATGGAGAAAGACCCAATGTCTTCTAGAAGCAAGCTGATGTGGTGTATACCCTCATGATGAACCTAAGATCTGTGGTGGTGAGTTGGGCCTCTGTTTGTGCAAGTGGAAACTATCAGCCATATGCCTCTCGGTACTCCATGTCTGCAACTTGAGGGCCTCGAGACATAATCTCCTTATTTATCCCTAGAAAATGGGGATAACGCTCCTAATACCTTCCAATTTCTCTTAACTTCCTCTACAACTCAAAGAAAACCCTCCTCCTCAAAAATATCATAAAAATATATGAATAACTCAAAAAACCACCCATCTAGCCTAAGACTCTTATCTTTTTGAAAAGAAGCCATAACATATTTTAGCTTCTCTTTAGAAACCTCCTCCATCATCATTTGTTTATCTTTCTTTGAGACAAAACTAAGAAATAATGAGGATATATTATGAATCTGCTCGATGTTTTCTCCTTTTGGTGCTTTATGAATATTATTAAAATGATTGACATGTAATTTTTGAATCTCATGAAAACCACCAACTAAGACTCCCTCATCATTCTACAACTCTCAAACATTATTTAATATTTTACTATGATTTGCATACTTATGAAAAAACTTTATATTTTCACCTTCTTTTCAAGCCACACCGCTTTGCTCTTCATTCTCGATTCAACCTCTCTCAACCCTAACAATGTGACCATTTTATTTTACAACTACGACAACCTTGATTTCTCCTCCTCCATAAAAATGAATTCTTCATTATTTACATAGATTTATGCCATTTCATGTTCCACTGCCTTTAATTATTTATGCATACTCTTTTTTTTGAAACTAATAACTGGTAGATCCCATAACATTCCTATCATAACTTACTCATTCTAGATTGACCAATCCTCCTTTAAAATCATCATCCTTCAACGAAAAATGATTAAATTTGAAAGGACTAGCTAGCTTATCAACCTAGTTCTCCAATTGAATCAGAATAGGAGAGTGGTTAAACACCCTTCTATATTCCACCCACTATCTGGATATATCAATATCATTGATAAAAGATTCAAAAAACAAAAACCTATGAAGTCTCTTAGAAATCCCTTTTGGTCCCATCATGTTATTTCTCCATGTAGGTATTGAATTTATAGGTTCCAAGTCAACTGACCTAGATTCTACAATTCTGTGTCTAAAATATTTAGACAAACTGTCAATTCTAGTTGATTTACCCCAAAATATTTTCTCTAGTCAAAGTAAATTTGAGCCCCCTTCCTATTATTACCCTTTCTTTTTTAACGTAGTACTTGGAAAAAACACCATCGTAGAACTGTTGTTTTCCATTATATGGCCATACATATTAGTAACAGACAAACTAAAATCCAAATCTTTCAACTGACATTCTGTTCTCAGAACTGATTCAAAAGAAGTAATGTTTAATACATGGCTTGTATTTTTCCAACCTGTTACTAAACCCCTTGAATTCCCTTTATCATCTAAGGAAAAGAAATCCCATTCCTGTAGGACTTTCCCAAGGTTTTTGATTATCTCATTCTCATCATCCATAGTTCCCCGAAGTAGAAGAATATTTGGTTTACAAATATCAACCAAACGAGCAATGACTAATAAAATTGAGAGATCTATTGAAGGAACATACATACACTCTATATTTTTTTTCTAAGAATTCATCTGCTTGACTTCCAATATGTCCCTTATCTGAAAGCTCTCTCCCTTCCTCAGATGGATTCCCTTCTTTCTCCAAATTTTCTGCTTGAAAGGATATGAACAATCCAAAGCAATCTAACCATAAACATGACATATCACACGATGAAACATAATATTCACATAGTCTAGAATTTGATTATATGATAAGATTTCCAACTGCAATCTCTATACTAGTCAAAAGACCATCACTCATACCCATTTCTACTAGCAATTTCGCTACAAACTAGATATAACTATATTTAAAGGAGGTATCTATATCCATTGCTTACCCAACATGTCACAATTCTCTTCCAGAACTCTTTTTGACCATAACTATAGGGGTAACCTTGAGAGTTTCACCCAAATATGCACTCTTTTTTTCACTTTCATCTTGGGATCAAAATGTGCAATCTAGGATTGCAACAACAAATATGAGGTTCCACAAAACCACCATCCCTTGAGGATATTTTGAGTATCTTCTATCGAATGGAATTTAAACCCTAACCATCCACGAGCTAGCAGATGAAATATAGGACCATAATCGAGCAAGGGAGCTTAGAACTGTTGAATCCAATTATTTAAATTAAAATTCAAGATGTATCTCCCTTGGAATTTGTTTGAAAATGCCTGGATTTTCTCCAAATAAACGTCTTCTTTGAGAACTGTTGACTCATATTTCATCCACCTATTCAAAAAGTTTGCAAAGAGTTGAAAAAAATATAATTCTTTAAAATACATAATAAGATAACTATAATAGATGGGGTCCCCTAAAAAGAAAATTGAAATTGTATGGCTTATGATATAGTATCTATCATAGTTTTAGTGTGGGATATCTCTTTACATAAAAAAGTTTGCCTCAAGGTACATTTGATTGCATCCATAATAACATGCTTGAGGAAACATCTTTCTTTTGGAACAAAGGCGACATTTGGTATGATGACATGTTTTAGTTTTGTAAGCCCCACATATCAACGGTTTAAAAGATCACATGGCAAGATTCAAGCATACATCGCATCATACTGGTTATAAAGGCATGCATGGTGGCATGCTTTATTTACAATATGTCTTGAAACTTTTCCATTATCATCTTGAAAGGTTGTATAAAGTTTCACTTTACATTGACTATATAAGTGATATTCATGGTTATACTTATTGGCTTGACAATTGAATTATGATTCAAACAGGGGATACTTAGCATATATGTTATGACGTTAACATTCCCTTGATACTCACATAAAATATGGTATGGTTTTGGTAAAGTATTGCAGCCACGATGGTTTTTGGTTCAAAACATTGGTGAGATTTCATATTCCATAGCACCCACATTACAATGTATTAAGTGCGTGCTGTCTCATCACATAGATTATTATTTTGATGTGAAAAGGAAAAGTCTAAATAGCACATACAATATGGAAGTAATAGACTATATGGGATATTAATGTATCACACAATATTTGAAGTTGATATATTGTGAGTTGGCCATGCATTAAACTGGAAATGAGGAGACATTTATGACCATTGTACTTGCACTTTGCAAACTTTGGAATTTGTCATGGATTTTTATTTCGTTATTGTACTATGGGAAGAGAGGTATATTGCTGCATTTTATTCTAAGAGATAGTTTGTTCGTTGTGGAAACTGTGAAGCTGGTGTAACTGATTGGAATTTAATTGGTATAAAATTTGGTTTCTTCTTTCAAGGTATCTACCCACATAGAGTCGAAAGACGACTCTGTAGCATATTTGTTAATAAATTATTTAGTTTGGATCTGTATATGGTTTCTTGTATGAATTTTTTCTTTTCCCATGTCTTCCACTGGTATACAAAGAGTTTTATGAATGAACGAGTTTGAGTGTTTTTAGAGCAATTGGGCTCAAAGAGTTTTATGTTGAAAGAGGTTATGACAATGAAGTTGAATATGATTTTTACTTGTTTTTCATTCTCCTGAAGCTCGTTGCTGTCACTCACTCATTTTTTCACTTTCTATGAATTTTAGTTTATTTTAGAATAGATTGTTTGTGAATCAAATGAAGAATGAGTTCTGGGCCAAACTAGGAATGATAACCAAAATTATCATGGATAAATGCAACTTGGGTTTGGTCGGAAATCGTTTGAAAATGTATAAAATTTAAAACCCTGGTTATATTGATGCCAAAGCCCACATCTCAACTCATCTTTAGTCACTTTTCAAACTTCATATTTTTCCTATGCTAAAAGAACTAGCATTTGAAGTCTAAAGTGATTGCATCCATTTCTTTGTTTTCCCATTTTGGTGACATCGTTTTACATTAAATATATGGCCATTATGAAGAAACTATCGCCTAACTTTCCTGCATTAGTTGGCTTAATAAAATTTATGGCCATGTTTTTCTAAGCAAATTCTATTGTTTACCCTCATATTCCAGCTCATACATGGTTTTCCAGCTCATACATGGTTCACTGATTTGAATAATTCATAATATGGAAAATTGTCGACTTTCACATAAATATTTGGAGATACCTACCTAGGTTATTTTTTTAGATCTATATTCATTCTCTAATCCACGTAGAGTCTCTATATTCTGTTCCACTAGATCAAATGGCTTACTGTTTGTTTAAGAGTATGTGTTGGACACCACATAATCTCTTGATATTTGTGTTGGTAAGAATCGTAAATGAAACGAATCATAAGTTACAATTATCGGTTGGTTAATATGCCATTTCGAAAAAATGATATGAGGATTATGGTGGTAAATGAAATTTGTTCATTTATTTTGACAACTGTATATTGCAATTGTTTTGCACATATTATTTTGGGTGTTATACAAAATGTTGTGGTCTTTCGAATAGTCAATTCTAGTTGCTATGGGTTGTTGGATGACATTTTCACATACTTATTGGGTTATTATTTGGAAACACATGTAAATAAATGGATATACAGTCGAAGTGATGATTAACTTAAAATACATTACATGGACTGGACTCTTGTGTCCCATCCTCCATTGTTTCTCACTCTTCATAAGTATTTTCCCTTTGTCATTTGAAAGTCCAAAACTATATATATATATATATATATATATATTAAAAGATAAAGGAAGTGTCCCAACCATTCATAATTTTCATCTTTCAATTTTTTTCATTAATCCATATTTATGTTTAAGAAAAGATATATTGAACTATTTAAATAGGCATGCATAGGATTGAAGTTTCAGATTGGCTAAAGAAATCAAAAGAGAAAATTGTTGGTGGTGAATGAGTTTTGGTTTTCTTTCCTCTCTTATACATTATTCCTTTTTCATTTATCCCTTGCATACTTGATCTGCCATGCTGTAGACAGAGCCTTATTAAGTCATATTTAACAAATATTGCAATGCATGTTTATTTTATTCTATGTTTTCTTATACTTAAAGAATTACTATTGACTGATTGAAATGTCATTGGCAAAAAATATGAGCTTCTTTATTAGGGGAAGTAGAGGGAGTAACAAGGGTAATAGAGGAGGAAAAGGTAGAAGGCCTAACATGTTTTGACAACAAATGACGCAAGAGGGTAATATTCTCTATCCATTTTGATGTAGATTCATATGATTTCAATTGGATATTGAAAACTGGTTACCTAAACGTTGAAGGGAAACCTCCTTTGCCTCAACCCCATCTTCTCCTAGCGTACCTTTTCAACCTCACCCTAGTATCATGGACATTCCTGAGCCTCCTGTTCAACTAAAAAATGATGGTTGGGATAATAATCCAATGAATCCTCTTTCTAATATTTCACTTTGGCATGTCAGTCCCAAATATCCCCTTCTACCTCATCACATAGTGCCTTGTTACATCAGTTTCTCTGAATCCCGTTATCGTCTGAGGGAACATAGATTTCCCTCTCATGAAATTCAAATTGATAAAGGGAAGAGGCCTATTGTTACCCCTAACATTGATACATCCTAGTCATTTTCTGTACACTCAAAGAAAAAGTCAACGAAGGAAGAAAGTGGTAAGAGGGATATTACCTTCAATGACATGCATCCAAAGTTAAGTAAGTATGAAGAAAAAAAGGCTTTTCTCGAGGGCACACTAAATCTTAGATGAAAGGAGTACGAAGACATGGAATAAATAGATTTTTTTAAAAGAAGAAATACCCCCATATCTTTTAACTTATGTTATGAAATTGTTTATTATTTTTACTTGGACACGTGAAACTTTATTTCGAGACAACCAATCAACATATGATATTTATTTTTGAAAACTTAAAAATATCATATTAATTTGATATATGGGGAGATACAAGTGTTTGCTGACATGTAATTGTTTTGATGAATTCCATTTATTGATTTATTTCCTATTGATGAATATGTATATATTCAAGTTATTTTGGGAGCTACAAGGGAAATCCTGAAAAATAAAGATAGGAGAATCTAGTGGGACCCCACCTATTATTAGTTAAAATATAAAAAACATATTTGTGACCCTTATCTTAAATTAAGATTCCTTTTCTTAAATGAAAAGTTAATTAAATATAAAAGCAAAGTGGTTGAACTACCTAACTACTTCAAAGAAGATATTGATAGAAATAAGGGCAAGAAAATAAAATAACTAACAAAATGGAGAAGACAATAAGACAGGTGGAAAAGGCACCAAGCCAAGCCAATTAATATGTACATCAATAGTACATTAATAATACATCTCAAAGTAACGACCACACAATCGTATCATAACTAACTGGTTGTTAAGTTTTAGTTAGGACTTAGGATTATTTCTAACAAACCCCCCTTTAATATTAAGTTCGTACAAATGTATCAGCTCAACAACAAAGACTAGTGCAAAAGCTGATAACATATCCAAGTCTTCAATCTGTAACTCATGGTCTAAAATTTCATGAGTGTCAATGAAGATCCGCCTGAAAAACCCGTCAAATGTGGACGCTGAAAACTAAATCTAGAAAACTCACTGTGCACCAAATGAGTCAGATATCCTCCGAGTGGTCACTGAAGTGAACCCAAACCAATGAGATCAAATCCTGATGAGAAGTGAATCGGCTGCAAGTCTAACACATTCTATATCCTGAAAAACCTTGGCAATCCAATGTGCCAAGAGAAAAGAACAGAAGAATCGTATGCCATATGCAAGGTCAAAATACCATCCCTGAGAAGTTTGAAGAATATGAATCTCTCACATAACGACACATAAAAAAATTGTCAAATCCCGTTGACATAAAAAAGTGTCAAACAACATCCAAAACCTGTATATGAAAATCTTGTCGTGAAAAAACCTTTGACTAGTAAACTAGGTAAACTGATGGTACTTCTCCAAATCTTGAACCCAAATGTCCATCAAACATGTTAGACAATCCATCGAATTCCAAAAAGTGGCAAACTATCCATCCAATATCCAATAACCTGAAAATCATCAATCTATCAATTATCAATCTCCTGAAAAACCTTACCAATCATAGACTGTGATGTGCTAACATCATCAAATCCATCATCCAATCAGGAAACAAACATCATGTCCTGAAACAATCATCGATCATCCACCATCCTGAAATCATAAACTCATATGCAACCCTGAATCTTGAATCCATAATCAAACATCATAAACTGCAATCCTGTAAGTTAGACTTCAAAACTTAAATTTTGAAATATCAATATTCCCCCCTCCGTCGATTGAAAAGTGAGAAGTCTCTATAATGAGATTTACCCCCCTTGAAAGTGGAAAAGGATAATCAAACCATCTATGAGCGGAGTCTAGAGACTCGATCTTCAACCCAAAAGACTACATCAAGCAGGCCTCGATCATGCCCTGTATCATCCAATCCTGAAAATAATTCATGTCCATTAATTATAGAAATATCCCCAATCAAGTATGGTTGTACATGTGTATAATTTTTTTGATAATATCGTTCTAATAACTTAGCTTCCAAACTCCAATGCCAAGTCCCTAACCATTCAAAATTTACCTGTTTTTGGTCACTTCCAACACCTTTCTGAGACATGTTTTTTCTTCCCACAAAAAACACATGGGTGTAGATCAAAACAATTTAACTCAACATGGCCAACTTGGTGACATTCTCGACACAATACACATTATTTATTCAACTGAGCATCATCAACCAAAAAATCCTTAATACCTGTATTATTATCAATATCCTCAACAATAGTATCATCATCAAAATTTGTATCAGCATCCTGATCAACATCCTGTACATGTTCCTTATCAATTTCTTCCTTCCTATTGACATTAACCAAAAATCCACCACTTACAAATGCAATTAGTTTACAATAATTAGGAATATGAAAAAGGTTATCATGATCCTTTTCATATCCTAAGCCATATCTGTTTCGTTTAAACTGTAACTCTTCCCACAATCTAACAAAGTTATCTATATTTTCATCCCGATCCTTATGATGAACCTTCAATTTATCCACTTTCTTTTCAGTTTCATTAGTCAAGGCTACACTGACTACATGAAAGGAAAAAAACTGCAATTCACAATCAACAAGAGCAAGTTTGTTTTTTTCTTCCTTAAGATTGTTTTCTTGTTCCTTGGTGTCATCATTAAATGGCGTTAACTGCCTAGTCAAAAAAATTGTTTGTGTTTGAAGTAGATGAAACTTTTTGTGCAATATGCGAAAACAAGTAAGAACATTAGTGAGCGTTCCTTTTTGCATAGGAATTGTAGATTTCAAAGTCTTGCTAATCAATGTATGCAACATATTAATTTTTTTTTCCATTCCTGCCATTTTGAAGTGCTTCAAATATGCCTAATGTGCAAAATATAAGGCCTCCTTTTGAACCCCCTTATTCAGTTTCAGGGGGGTTTTACAAAGATATAAGTCATAAATGCTTGCATACCACTTCAAAAAGTTACTTCAACAAAGAAGTTAAAAGACTTATTATAAATGCAAGAGAGCTATTGTAAGCAAAAATGCTTTATCTTTTTGATGTTACCAATGAATATCTTGTTATCCGTGCCAATGTTGTCACCAATTGGAATTGTCCTTCAATGATTAGAGTTCTTGTGTATTTTTTATTTGTGGCCTCTCTTTTTATTTTTATTTTTTTAGTATGAGTGGATCGGTTTTATTTTCGTCGCTGCATAAAATGCAAGATAATGAAATGAAAAAAACCATGATGACAAAACACCAATAGTGACTAAGGTGCACACATAAAGATCCGAAGACCCCCTTATTCAATTTCAGGCGGATCTAGGACTTGGACAAAAAAATCAATTTATTAAATATAATGGACCCATTATAACTTCCAACAACCCCTTATAAGACCAAGTACAATTTTGCAAGCACAATATGTTGAACCCCTTATAACTTCCAAAAACTCCGTATAACAATTCCGCCACAGCTATAGGAATGCATATAATCATCTCCCAATCAAGCTTACCTATCAAATGTCAAATTTGAAAAATTGTTTTTCGAAAAATATATATTTCTAAAAATCAAACTTTCATAAAAATTTAAAAAACTCCATCCACTTAAAAAAGTTCTAAAATAACCAAAATACATTCCTCTTTTTATTTATTTATTTTCAAAGTGTATTTCAAAATCAAAATTTGTTTTTTTATACGAACCCTAAAATAAAAATGGTACCTTACCAAACTGGTGCTCTTCCATAGGGTTTCTTCCTCAGATCCTCTGCTCAACCTCCGTGGATATTTTTTCCCTGTGTCGTATGTGGTCCTCCACTTCATCAACTGAGAGCAAGTTCAATGCACCAGCGAACTCATGCACGAGTTCCACCATGAACGATGCTCTTATCCTGCAAATGGCAACAACTCTGGCGGCTCTACATCTCAAAGTAATTACCCCACAACCCTATCATAACTAACCTATTGTTAAGGTTTAGTTAGGAATTATGATTATTTCTAATAGATATAAAAGTGAGGAAGGAGTTCAACAAAGGTACAAAGAGTGAGAAATGAGATTGTTGATAAGGTATGTCCTAAGTTGAGTGAATGATATTCTTTATTCATTCCGTTATGAATTTTCATAAGAGTCGAACTCCATTGATCGATGATATGCTCCAAGGTTATTTATTGAAGTGGTATTAGATTGTTATATTTTCTTTTGAAATTAGTTGAGTTTTCCCTAATCCAAGCCCTACTTGAAAATGACATTTTCAATTGTAACTCAGAGTTGGCATTAATAAAAAGATTTTCTAATTTCTTCTCACTTTGAGAGCTTTTGGGATACTGTTATTTTATATTTTATTACATAATTCATTATTTTGTTTGAATTTCCGTATTTATTAGTCCTTTATTGACATACTCATTTCATTATTTCTTTGTATCATATTATTATTTTTTGAGCTGTAATACTTATATAAAACACACAAAAATTATATATATTTTAAAAGGATATCTGATCCGAGGATTACATTTATTGAGGTCTGATTAAAGTTTTGATAGGTTATAAACCAGGGTAATAATCTTGCCTATCTTACTTAGCCTGATGAGATTCAAAAATGTATGAGTAAGGAGTATTTCCATTCCTTGCATCACCATTTTTTTGGCAACCATACTAGGGAGATTTATTTACTCTCTGGTTCTTTTATTTTCTTTCTCACATTTTAATGACTTTTCCTACCCCTCAACAACCAAATCTTAGATTTCATTTTCCTGATCAAAGAAGCCTAACCTAGGGTCTGTTTGATTTTGTCTTGGAAATTTCCGTTTCCTATGAACACTTTGAATGTTCTTCGAAAGTTATTGCATGTGACATAGAAATTCAAGAGTAAAGAGAGGCTATTGAAAGGAAAGCTCATAATCATCCTCCTAGTTAGAAAATTGTCTTATGACCACTCAATCTCGTATATCACGATGAGCGAGAGGTGAAACACTTGAATTTGATTATTTCTTTGAAATTGGAAGAAGGAAGACAATCTTAGAAAACCTTAAGCCAAAGCTTCGATGGTCTCTGTTTGATTCTAAGACTGAGGTTACAAGTTAATAAAAAAATGTCTCTCCTAATAATATCACAATGAATTCTTTTGGTGGTTCTGGTACCACAAGCGAACCCACTTCCTCATAATATTCTTCCTCATCCATAATCGAAATCATGTACAACCATTTCAATCTTGTTCAATCAACACCGATTCTTGCAAAGGTAATAAAATAATATGGTTTATTCCAATTGGAAGAAGATACTAACACTACTCCTTGGTATGCATCTTCTCCTTTGAATCTAAATCCAACAACCAATCCTATTCCAAAATTTAAGGATCATTTTCCCAAGTTATCTGGCAGAATGTATGTATTATCTAATGTATGTCATAATATAGGGGTGAATGATAATGATAATTGTATGAGATTATTCGTAAACAATTTGAAAGAGAAGATTGATGCATATTTCTTTGAATTACCTTCTAAAGTATTTTCGACTTGGGATGAGTTATGCTATTGGTTTAAATCCACTAATGGACAACCCCAAAGTCCCACAAATTTGTTGAGAGATTATAACAATATCGTTTATAACAAATGTGAAACAATCAAATCCTTTAATTCACATTTCACTAAATTGTATAATAAGATCCTTAATATTATCTGACCTCATAATCAAGATGCTTTAATGCATTACCTTCTTCTTATCACCATAGATTAGAAGAGAAAAATGATAACATTCTAGGATTATCTTTGTAAACGTGTTTAGAATTCGAAGAACATTTATCAAGAATAAGTCTCCTTGTTGAAGATCACATTAAGCAAATTGATATGTCAATTGTATTGTAGCTTGTGTAGGACATGAGAAACAAGATGATTGATTTTGAGAGAAAGGGTGTTGCTTCAACTTCTTAAGAAACCTCCACACAAGCTACCTTGAGAAATCAACCTCAAAGTTTTCAGCCTAAGGAAGTACTCTCGAGGGCATGGTGTAATGTTTGCAAAGAAAACCATGGAAAAAATACTTGTGAAGTGAGAAGGAACACAAGAGAACAAATTTTTGGGAAAATATCCGATTCTACAATCGCTGCTTTATATTGGGATCCTGAAAAGGATATAATGATGGTTGATACTCAGAATAAATATTATCAAAACAAGAACAAGGGTGGTCCTCAAAAAACCACTTTTTCCCCAAGTATATATTCTCATAAAACCGACTCCTAATCCACAAGGGGTACTCAACACCCTGAGGTAAATACAACCTCATCTTCTTCATCAATGTATAATATTTGGAAACAATTGGCTAATATTAAAGCATATTCTTCCTTATTGGATATGGTAACTGTTCCTGAACAACAAAATCATTTAAATGATTTTATGGATGGTAAGAATCCTACTGTTGCTAGTTTAATTGAAGAACAAGATGACTAAGAATTGTATGTAAATAAGTTAGGTGTATATAATCCTAGGAACCCTGTTAAAAATTCTCTTTTTTATGTTTCAATAAAGATCATGGATAAAATCACACATTCTTGTCTGATTGATGGGGTATTTGGTCCCAATATCTTGTCCAAAATCATTATGTACAAATTCAAAAATCATGCTATTATATAATGGAGCTAGTATAGTACTTTACTTGCCTATAGGAAAAATCCATAATTTTTCTTATAGGTTAGAGTTTGCTTGTACTAATAATGTGACATAATTTGAAGCCTTAATGCTTGGTATACATAATTATTTTAATGCTGGGAAGCATGGTGTGACCAAGGTAGAGTCAAGGTGGGCACAATTTTTATTGCTTAGGTAGAAGCCCCACCTTGGCTTCAACCTGGAAACATCCTAAAATAATCAAAGGTAATAAATGGGCTTGGAGGTTGCATTGAAAATGAAGGTGCAACACACCCTTTACAAAGGCGCCCATAAGTAAGACAATACAACCCCTTGTATGTCATGAAACCCATGCCAAAAATTATTCCCCACATACATGACGCATCATCCACATGAATTAGAAGGAGGCCCCCTCGGGAAACACCTCTAAACTTGAGGTATGATTCACCCAATAGGTCCTTTTGTCAACCCTCCCATCCCTAAACTTGACAAACTGCATAGGGTATTTGAGCATTGGTTTATTTTGATGAGGTAGTTTGGATGTACATGATTAGATGGATCTTTTATTTATTTGATTTACTCATCATGATGCTTTGACTTGAGATCCTTGGAGGGTGTATCCATTGGTTTTTGTAGGACCCAACTGGTGGACAATTGTGGAGGAACACGCATAGCTTGGGATTCCATGGGGATTGAATCCCACAGGTTTTATGCCAAGGGCCCACATGCCAGATCACAAAGAAATGCCTTTGTAAGCCTAGAGGACACCTTGGAGGATCTTACCCAACCCACACATGCCAAATGATTTGCTTGAAAGAGGCAAAACATCACCTTCTTGGAGCTTGACGTCACACATGGGATAGGTTGTGGTGGTGATGTGACACTTGACACTTTGATGAGGATTGGCACCTTGATTTAGTGGAGAGAAGTCCTAGCACCTTGGAATATGGATTTTGGAATCCCAATGTCCCTTCTCCAATCTCAAGGACTTGACTTAAAGTGCCAAAAGTTACCCAAAAGGAGGGTGACATCATGTTTTAGGGTTTCTTTCATGTGCAAAAGCATGAATTGAATAATATTATTTTGTAAAGGGGAAATATTAGGTATTTTTACCCCTTATCTTGTGGTTTACCCTAAATTAAGTGGAAAAACTACGTTTAGAACATTTTGTATAAATAGAGATCATTTGTATCTCATTTTGATCATAACTCTCCCATTGTGAGAAGACTACTGGCTGAAATTTGCATCCTCTTTGGGAAATGTCTCTCTGTGCTCTTGTTATGGTTTCTTTTTGATATTGGTGGATTATGTGATGTTCTATCTCTAGTGGATCTATTCTCTTGCATTTGTGGTGGATTAATCTTGGTAAAAATGAGGTTTATCTTGTTGATGCTTGAACTAGGTAAGAAATATATCTTATTGTTGCTTCATTTCTTGGTTACAAGTTTGATTTGCTAGACTTATTTGGGATTATAATGGAATACAACCCCGCCATATTCATTATTTTTTTCTTGGAATAATTATTGCATAAGGTTTTACTAGGAGAAGTAAAAGAGCTTACACCCTCCTAATACTTCCTAGTTAGCCTTGCTTGCCTTGGGGAGTAAAAGGGATTACACCCATAAGGATATAACATTGCTAGCTCATTATTTATTTGAATCCATAACCCAATATCTAAAGGTACTAATTTAATTGCATTGGACAAATAAAATCTTGCATTGGTAAACATGAAAACTCATGATTTTGAGATTGTCTAAATTGGAAGTTGTTCTAGCTCCTTGAGGCCTCCTAAAGCCCTGAAGGCATCCTGTTTCTATAAGAAATTCTTGCTGTTGTTATAAAAGTAAATCTACATCCAATAGGACTACAAAAAACCCTAAACACTTTCTTGAATAACTCACAATTCAACCGTCAGAAGTTGCCAATATTTTGCCCCTACAATCTACTAATCATAGTGCACTTTTTGGGTGGGTTACTTGCAATTTTTGGTGGCTGTATTTTCTGCTGTAATAAATTGTTTGATACAGCCATAAGGCTGATAAAGTATCTCTGCAACACTTGTTTATAACAACCTTACATTTTTTCTGAAGTCTTGCTCTTTCAGTCTTGAGTTGTACTAGTCATATCTAGCTTAGCTCTTGTATCATTATCTTGACTTTTGACACTTATTTAGTAGATATAATAATAATTTGTTCACTAATATATATACATTTATTGACTGTTGAAAATTAGGGACAACAAGCTTAAATCACTTTTCCACCTAACATATATCTCGTACAATTGGTTTTTCTTGTGTCTCGGGTAGGTACAAGCACTTTCGGCAGGTACCCAAGGACTTGGAAATCTTAAAACACTCCTGTGACTAATTCTCAAACCTTCTTCCATCTAGGAACTTGAACTATAGGGGAATTCATTTCATTATCTCATTTTTCATCTCATTTCCCCCTAGGGTCACCTAGGATTCCTCTCTTGAGGTGATCACTTCACCTCTAAAGTGACGAGAATACCTATCTAAGGTGAAAATATGTAGGTGTTCTCTTAGTTGTTTTCATACTGTGGTTTGGGTCAGGATTTTCCCAACCTACAACTTGTGCGATAACACAGATCTTATCATTAACTTGTTTAATAAAACTTACATCCTATCCAACAAAATTTTAAAGATATATACACAAGCGGTTTGGAAAATAATTTCAAATCTATTATCTTTCAATATTACTCATATAAGAAGAAAACTAAATTCAATGGAAGATATGTTGGATGTTTTAGTAGCCAATCCTACAAGGAAATTACTCCATCAAAGACCACATTGTAATTTTATGTCTCTATATCGTCCTCATTTTCTAGACAATATTTAATCTTGACAAGTTTTCTCTAGTAACGAGCGCATATGTGCCTTATTATAGAATGAGCCTCTAAAAAAGAAATAAATTATTTCTTTGGAAGATAACAAATTTCCCAAGGGATTAGCCCCTTTGGAAAACTCATTTTCATGTAGTGATGTAAGTAATCAGAAGAAAAGCATAGAGAGGGAGTCAAAAAGAAAAATAGGAAAGACTATTCATGTGAACATTGGGATTCAAGAGGATCCAAATATTTTAAAAATTGGAGCTCAATGTTCAGAAAAAGAGAAACATACATTCATGGATTTGTTTCATGAATTTCTTGACGTATTTGCATGGTCCTATGAATCTTTGCATGGATTTTATATGAGTGTAATACAACACACAATTCCTATTAAATAAGAAGTGAATCCAGTAAGCCAAAGACCAAGACTGATAAATCCTGCACTTGAAGAAACCATTATTAAAGAGGTTGAGAAGCTTTTATTTTCTCATATAATTTTCCCTATTAAATATTCATAATGAGTTTCAAATATTGTCCTAGTGCAGAAGAAGATGGAGATATTAGATTATGTGTTGATTTCCGTGCCTTGAATAGGGAAAGTTTTAAAGACGATTTTCCTCTTCCTAATATGGAATTAATTTTATAGCAAGTAGTAAGATCTCAAATGATGTAACTTCTTGATGGTTTCTCAGGATATAATCAAATACACATCAAGAGAGTTGACAAATATAAAATTACTTTCACTACACTTTGGGGCACCTTTGCTTATGAGTGTATTCCTTTTGGCTTAATCAATACATGTGCCACTTTCCAACGAGCCATGCAAATAGATTTTGATGATCTGATCGGTAAAATTATTCAAACTTATCTTGATAACTTAATTGTATATTCTAAAATATGAGAAGATCACTTTGATTATATTAAACAAATTTTTATTCATTGCAAAAAAATTGGCATGCCATTAAATCCTACAAAATCTATTTTTGGTGTCATTGCAAGAAAACTCCTTAGACATATTGTATCTAATTCGGGCATCAATATTGATCCAGAGAGAGTTATTTCCATTCACAATCTTCAAGCTCCAACTTCCACAAAAGAAATTCAATCATTCATGGGTAAGATCAATTTCGTTAGAAGATTTATATTTGATTTTGCTAGAACGGTTAAACCAATTCATGATTTGTTAAAACAAAATCGAGCATTTTCCAGGAATTATACTATTGAAAAAACATTTGTAGAAACAAAAAATGCAATTAGTTTTGCACCAATCTTGGCAAAGCCTGATTTTACGAAATAATTTATCATATATACTAATGCTACTGTAGGAGCTATTTCTGCAATTCTTCTTCAGAAAGATGATCATAATAATGAAGAACCAATAGCTTACATGAGTTAAAGTTTATTTGAAGATGAATTTAAATATACCTTAATTTAAAAACATATGTTTTCTCTTGTTAAAGCTATTGAGAAATTTCGTCATTTCATTCTTGGTAAACATACTCAGGTAAAAGTCTGTTTACCTACAATGAAATTTTTACTTTCATAAACACATCTATTTGGAAAGTTTGCACATTCGCTTGCCAAAATATAATAACATGATTTCACAATTACTACTTCTAATACAATCAAGGGACGTGATCTAGCTCTACCCGTGGCTCAACATATTGAACTAGGATATTCTTATGAAAATAATGAATATGCCTTATCAAAATTGTTCTTAATTGAATATGAGAATCTTGATCTAGCAACACATCGCTGGTATCGACACATAATTTATTATTTGTAGTATGAAAGATGTCATGATAATGTTAAGCATTATGAACAAAGGATGTATCGTCTTGAGGCCTCCAAATATTTAATTTTAAATACTTCGCTCTTCCATAGGTCTGCTGATGGACTGCTATTACACTGCATTGATGATATAACAACCCAAATGATTTTGAGAAAATTTCATGGATCAGTAGATTCTGATATTCACATAGGTGGACACTTTGTTGCTAAAACTACTGCACATAAAATCTTAAGAACTAGTTATTATTGGCCTTCTATATTTAGATACTCATATAAGTTCTTACAAACTTGTAATGAATGCCAAAAAGATTTTGGTCGGGAAAATTTTTCTTCCATGCCTTTACAATCGGTCATACCTGATTTTCCATTTTCTAAATGGGGATTAGACTTTGTTGGACCAATTAATCCTCCGTATTTTGCAGGTCATGTTTTTATCCTATCTGTCACATATTACTTTACAAAGTGGACTGAAATAGTTCCTCTTAAACGTGCACAAGATGATCAAGTAATCTCCTTCCTTGAAACAAATATCTTCTCTCGATTTGGTATTCCAATTGAGATCATCCTGGATAATGGACCAACTTTCATATATGGAAAGTTGGCTCATTCCTTAATAAGTTTGGAGTGAAACATTTCACTTCACAACTTATTACCCTCAGGGAAATGGGTAAGCTGAGTCAACAAACAAAATTTTGGTTAAAATTTTAAAGAGGGTAATTAATGGAAAATCCCGCTAGTGGCACACCTTACTAACTTATTCCTTATGGGAAGATCACACAACCACTAATAAAAGCATGGGTCATGCCCCATTTTAGTTTTTATATGGTGAGGAATCCATCATGCATGTTGAAATTGAACTTACCTCTCTCAGATTAGCCTTGTAGGATGAAGAGATGAATTCTACAGATATCCCTCAAAGACTAAATGCTTTGTTGGACTTATGTTCTTAATAATTTGAAGAAAAGACAAAAAACTATTAAAAATATTTCAATAAAAAGTCAGAAAAAAATACTTTTGCAGTTGGTGAAAATGTGTTTTTATTGGATTATGCTCATGTAGATAAAATGAAACACTCAAAATTTCAAAAATTATAGCTCGAACCTTATAGAAACGCCTCTGTCATCGAAAACAATTCTTACTTTCTCAAAGACGAAGATGGAGTATTATTTTCATATACTACCAATTGTTCACATCTGAAACACTATGTTGAATCAGACTAAAGTCTAAATTGATTATATCTAATACTCTTTCATGTATATATTTTGTTTTTTGTTATTTTTAGTGTGTTTCCTGTATATTTTTTTATCTTTTATTTTCTTCTTTCTTACTTGAGTTTTATTTCTAGACGATTTAATCAGACAAATGGATTAGTCAAGTTACATTATTATTCATTGGTTTCACAATACTTTTTGTTAATTTTACCCAAAATAATGAAGAATGCAAACAACAAAAGACAAATAAATTAACTTTCTTATGTTCGCAATGCTATTTTCTAAGTAGTTTCCAAACTAGATAAACCACCTTGCTGTAACTCGATTGATACAAATCTTCCCTGTTTTCTTTTTTCCCACTCTCCCCTTCCATAAATGTTTTTTTTTTTTAATCTATTGGCATACTTTAAATTCTGATCTTAAATTTTGTTTGAAACATCATTCTTGAGAAGAAATTTCAATCAGTGGATTAAATAGTTCTAAGAATGAAACCAGATATTCTGAGTTCTAGTCTATTGAGATTAGACTACCATGTGGAGTCGCCATGCATTGACTCATACTTCATTCACCTATTCAAAGAGTTTGCAAAGAGTTGCAAAACTTATAATTCTTTAAAAGACTTAATAGGATAACTATAATAGGTGGGGTACCCTAGACAAGAGAATTGAAATTGTATGGCTTATGATATAGTATCAATATATCATAGTTTAAGTGTGGGATATTTCTTTACATAATTTTTTTTTCCTCAAGGTACATTTGATTGCATCCATAATAATATGCTTGCGTAAACATATTTCTCTTGGCAGAAAAGCGACATTTGGTATGATGATGTGTTTTAGTTTTGTATGCCCCACATCTCAATCATTTAAAAGATCACACAAGATTCAATAATACATCACAACATATTGTTTATAAAGACATATATGGTGGCATGTTTTATTTACAATATGTTTTGAAACTTTGCATGGCATTAACATCTTGAAATGTTGTATAAAGTTTTACTTTACATTGACCATATAAGTGATATTCATGGTTATACTTATTGGCTTGACATTGGAATTATGATTCAAACAAGACATACTTAGCATATACGTTATGAAGTTAACATGCCCTTGACACTCACATAAAATATTGTATGGTTTTGGTAAACTCTTGCACTCACGATGTTTTTTGGTTCGAAATATTGGTGATATTTCATATTCTATAGAACCCACATTATAATGTATTACGTGTGCGATATCTCATTACACATATTATTATTTTGATGTGAAAAGGAAAATTTTAAATAGTGCATACAATATGGAAGTAATATACTATATGGGATATCAACATATCACACAATAGTTGAAGTTCATATATTGTGAGTTGGCCATGCATTAAACTGGAAATGAGTGGACATTTATGACCACCATACTATCACTTTGCAAACTTTGGAATTCGTTAGGGATTTTCATTTGGTTTTTGGACTATGGGAAGAGAGGTATAGTGCTACATTTTGCTCCAGGAGATAGTTTGTTCATTGTGGAAACTGTGAAGCTGGTGCGACTACTTGGACTTGAATAAATATAAATATTGGTTTCTTCTTGCAAGGTATGTCCCCACACAAAGTCGAATTACGATACTTTAGCATATTTGTTAATAAATGATTTAGTTTGGATCTAAAGATGGTTTCTATTATGGATTTTTTTCTTTTCAAATGTCTTCCGCTGGTATACACAGATTTTTATGATTGAAAGAGTTTGAATTTTTTTGAGAGAAGCTGAGTTCAAATAGTTTTATGTTGAAAGAGGTTGTGGCAATGAAGTTGAAGATGGGTTTTACTTGTTTTGAATTCTCTTGAAGCTCATTGCTGTTACTCACTCATTTTATCACTTTCCATGAATTTTAGTCTGTTTTAGAATACCTTCAGATCTGATTGTAATGGTCATATCTTGGGCAAACATAAACCTTTTTGATTGAAATGAAAAGTGTTCCTGACTGAAACGAGTGCCCCAGATGCAATGGAACAATCCTCTAGGCCCACAAATGTACAAAATGATAGAAAATTGAGATGAGACAACTCAGCTTCACGATCTCGATCTACAACAAGAGAGGGTCTTCAAATAGGCTTTGATACCATGTTCAACAACACAACTATTCGAACGAAGGACGAATACCTTCAGCAACCACTCATGCAACTAGATCAAAGATCGACACGCTGTTGTTTTGACGTGGTAAAACCCCTACAAGGAAACATCCATGACCCCATCCAACACGACCACTTGGAGTAGTTTATTAATGCAAAAGAAAACGATTACAGAGAGATTTTGCAAGAGAGTTTCTCCCAATTGATCATCGACAAATGAACCTCCATGCTCTTTAAATAGAGATCATGGACCAATCGAGTGTTAAGCCACAAATCAATGGCCGTTAAGATCAAGGAGAATATGAACCAAAAGACCACTCTATGTCGAGAACATATCGTGATAGTTGGATTTCCTAACTACAGATGCATACTAAAGAAACACATTTTTACCTAACGCCACATTAGGCCAAGTAGATATTAACTAACTCCTAAGTGTCTAAATATTCTAACATGTTGTAGCGACTATCCAATAACCAAAGGTCCTCGATATGACCCTCTTCAGAGGTATGACGAGAAATGAACATTGCTTCAAAAGTTTCTCCTTCATTGTTGGATACATTTTCTCTACCTTTGTTTTGATTCGACTGCTTCTTTCTCCATTCATTCCCATAGTGACCATACTTTTTGCAATAGTAACAATGAATTATGGATTTGTTTGTCCATTTTCTGCCTCTTTCTCTTTGATTCTATGAGTTTTTAGATTGTTGTGATTGTCTCGAGTGTTCTTGTGTGGGTCTTTCTTTTGCATGATGATTACCTTTGCCTCTTTTACTTCTAACTCTATTTCCTCTGCAGAAAAAAGTTTGAGTCTTGAAAGCATGTTCCAAGGACCCTTCTTCCGTATTGTTGGTATTGATACTATCTCTGAATTTAGACAGTGGCTGCCTAAGGTTTGCGAGCTTACCCAACCAAAGGAGGAATTGAATCAGTGTTCTCTCCACTTTGTGAAGAGGATTAAACCTCGGGCTCTGATACCATGTCGAACTCAGAGGTAGAGAAGAAAACCGAAAAGAAAACTCAGAGGCTAAAAAAATGTAGCGTTTGTTACCCTTCTCACCAATCATGTGCATTATATAGATTACAAAGAAATTCAAAATACAAACATATGTCAATGGATCTGTCACTAACTACTGAAAACAATAACTCAACATAAACACTAAGTGGAGTCTAACCGAACTAACTGGATGCGCTGGCAGGAAGACAGACAACATGGATATTAACTCTAACATGCTAGTGAGTAGACTTCTCCATAAGTTTAATCAACTTAGCTCCAATTGGAAACAAGACAGACAATCAATTGCAATTGTTAAATCATCTTTCTTATTTTTGTGATGGCTATGTAATTTAAGTCGCACATAGGTGAAGGTGTATTATTAAATCGTGGAGCATGGAAGTACTTGAGAAATCGTAGACCTTGGAGCATGGAGGTATATTCATGTTCAGGGCCTAGAGGTGAAGACATTGCTTGGATAACCCCAGTGCCTCGAAATCACTGAGAGAATTGTTGTTTGTTTCTTGAAATCCATTCAGACATTTGAGTTGAGAAAAACATTGACTCTGCCATCAAAGTTGAGAAAACCGTGGAGCCTATTGTGATATTTAGAGTCTTAGAGAGGCCCCAAGATTTTAGACATCATCTGTTATCATCAGTGAATGGATAGAGGTTTTTTAAAATAAAAGAAATAAAAAATATACAAATCTCTGTATACACATCAAGCTCAAATTTGGGAGAAAATGTCAAAGTGAAGCGCACTATTCGTTCCACGCTCCCATACATGATTCGCTCACGGGTTGAAAGAATTCTTGTTGTGAGTGAATTTCCACGCTCCCAATCACGCTTCCTTCGGGTTATGGGTGATATCTATGCCAACGTTATTATCAAACACAAATTTGGGAGAAACTGTCAAAGTGAAGTGAAATATTCGTTCCACGCTCCCATATACACTTCCTTCAGGCCGTTGTGAGTGAATGTCAAAGTATTGGCTACTACTATTCAATGTTTGTGAGTCAATTACTTTAATACTTGGAAACATTGTTGTTATGGTTGTTGGTGGGGAATGTCACGAGTGATGTGCGTATATGGGTAGAAATAAATTATACATTGTTTGACCTTTCCAGAGTAGCACTAGACCCAATCATAATATTTGCCAAGAATTAATAAGTTGGTACACTTCAAAGCAGTAGAAAGCGCAAATTTGACAACCCACAAATTCGATCAATTGGAATTAATTCAACATTTGCAATCTTCCTCAAGTTCAAAGTTCAAACATTGAAATAAATTGATGAAAGAACACGAGAGGCTGATTAAGTACTGAATTTAAGGAATCGGTCAAGTCTAACGAAACTTGGGAAGAAAGTTTCCAGGATTTCGAGCTGTTTGATTTCTCAACAGCCATTAATAATGGCTAAATGCCATGATTAATATTTGGTTTGAGTTTGTTACAGAGAGTTGAGATATTATCTCAACTATCTAGATTGTGTATTTAGGATAGATATCTATTTTAAGCTACTTGTAGTTGTATTTATATTGTGATTATACGTAATGAAATATAGCTTTAATGTGCGTTTGATTTGTAATTTGGTATCAAAGCTGAGTGCTCTGGGCTTAACTCCCTCGTCGAAGGGCCCAGAAAGATAAGAGTAATATATATGTTGTGTGTTTGAGAGTGTTAATTCCGCTGTGTGTAAGAGAGGCGTTGCATAAGAGAGAGCAACATCAGTCGTTTTTTTGTTGTTGAGAGACTCATCATTTACTGTGTGTAGATCGTTGGAGCCGTTGCGTGGAGGAGTTTTGTTTTATTCTTGTATCACAATTTCTAGAGCTTGCTCAAAGCCCATGATAGCCTACCCCGTGCGTGTGGAAACTAAGGAAATTAGGATCAAGGAGGCAGACAGATTGGTCGAAGATAGTGAAAATTGTGGTCAACGCAGGGGATTGAGGGCACTCACTCGAGTTGAGTTGGATTAAATGTTGGATGGGGCTCAAAAGTTTGTGAATTTCAGTTTGATATTGAAGTTGTTCGAACTAACGGTGGCATCAAGAAATTCTGCAACGCTTCACTCCAACTGTGTGTGCAAGCCATTCTGATTGTCAAGGATTCAAATTTCAAACCTTGCTCTTTTTTTTTCGAAGTTGCATCCAAAGCAAGATGGGACAGTCCAAATATGGGCAGATAATAAGATGCTTCCTGTGACAACATTTGAAACTCATGGTGGTCAGATTGTTGGCTCACTTGCATCTCTAATAGTACCTTGTCATTCTGATCACTTGCAAGTTCAGATGGTTGGTTGTCATCAATGAGAAGGCCATTCGACTTTATTTTACCGTCAATGAGATTTTGGTGCTTCAAGTCTAGAAGCGAAGACGACTGAAATGAGGTAAGCTACATTTAAAAAGAAGGATGCAGCCAAAGAATTTTTAAATTAGAAATAATTTTTAATGATTCTTGTTATTTGCTTGTAAAAAGAACCAATTATTGAATAGAGTAACATAATTTAAATTAGTGGTTCTCGACGTTCTTCGGTGTTGAGAGAACACATCATTAATTGATTATGTCTACATTTTGTCAGATGCTAGTGGGACTTGTTATACTTCAGTGCTTCAAGATCTTCAGTTACAGGTTATTCATGAGTGTTTTGTTTAAATAAGGTCAGTTGTATGATTGACTGCTGAAAATGTCCAGTAATCAGATCACTTTCCTATATAACTGTCGATTATTTTTTATTTTTTATTTTTTTATTTTTTTATTTATTTTTCCCGGGGAATTTCACTGATGGTAGTGTATCAATAGGATAATTCAGTATCGAGATTGTTCTTCGGGATGTCAAGAAGCGTCAATCCTGCAAGTACGTCAATGATGGTCTGAAGCGGTTATACTTTAAATGGATCAAAAGGTAGCTCAAAAGTGTGGAGAATAAAAGAGCGAAACCAAGTGATTGCAGAGTGGGTAGAGTTGCTAATGAAGACCAGCCAGACAAAGATGACATATATGAATTTTATGTAGTTTCTGTATTGTAAAAACAAAAACAAAAAATGGCATTTCTCCATTAAGGCATTGGAGAATAATGGTTAAATGCCATGATTAATATTTGGTTTGAGTTTGTTACGGAGAGTTGAGATATTATCTCAACTATCTAGATTGTGTACTTAAGATAACTATCTATCTTAAGCTACTTGTAGTTTTATTTATATTGTGATTATACGTAATGAAATATATCTTTAATGTGCATTTGATTTGTAATTGGAGGAGCCTCATAC
>ML789124.1:186984-208248 GCA_009831015.1 Picea engelmannii | reverse complement strand
TAGAGATAAGCTGCCACCATTCTAGCGAGTCTTTCACTCTGTATTTTTACAGTCTCTGTACATTTATTTCATTAATAGAAATCTTGTATTACTGTATATCTGTGTTTATGGTTGCATCTCTG
Source organism: Picea engelmannii (assembly GCA_009831015.1). Classification (NCBI taxonomy): domain Eukaryota; kingdom Viridiplantae; phylum Streptophyta; class Pinopsida; order Pinales; family Pinaceae; genus Picea; species Picea engelmannii. Next base: position 208,126 of record ML789124.1, on the reverse strand, counting down.
ATACATTTATGTTATCTTATTTAATATATGCGATATCTCTGTGCATTTCTTTATTATATCTCCACTCACATTTTGTGACGAAAATAATCCGGATCACCCCCTCCACCCCTTAGATCTGAGAGGGATAAATTCCCCCCTCCACCCCTCCTCTAAGGCCATGATGTTCCAAGCCTTGGTTTCTTTTCTCAACAATCAATAACTGAAGCATGTGTTGCCTAGATTTGTGAAGAAAGCAGTTTCCATCCTAGCGTTTAAACTTCTATCTTTGACCCCTTGTCTCAAATCTCTGGTTCTTGCTGATAAAGGTCTCCTTGATCATTTTACGCGATTTTAGCCATCTTCCAGAGCAATGTATTTATGGATTTAAAAAAAGGGAGTAATTATCCAAGGTAATCTCTCTTATTACTTGTGGAGCAGTGGATATTATGACTTTTTATTAAAAAAAGGAAGATAAAGAACTTATCTTTTGGAATGGGCCCTATTTTATTGGACCTTTACCAAGGTCCAAGAAGAATCCATATGTACTTGTGGACGCCTAAAATTGACCCTATAGTGGATGCGCCTTTTGTGATTCTAGGTCTGATTGCCTCATCTCCCTTTGCATTGCTAGAGTGATGATTATTTGGTGGCCATAATAAATGCCATGATTGATATATCTTAGCCCAAGTCAAGACTTCTTGAGATTATTACTCTTTGACCAGACAAGTGGATGCATTTGCAAAAATTTAATTAAGATTAGCTTCCAATTAAATGTATTCCATTTAAATGTAATTCATGTCATGAATACAACCATTTTTCTAAAGATTACAAACTCATAGCGCCTCCTTAGCTCCCTCAAGTCCCTTTGAAAAAACATGAATAATGGAAATAGGTAAAAAGATATTTACCTAGAAAGGAGATCATCCCATCATCTTCCAATAACCCTAAAGGATCAAACTCATCTAGAGTCACTTCCCTCCTCATCAACCTAGCTTTTGTTAGCAATTTCTCCCCCTTCCCCCTCTATGAAGGGGATCGAGCTTGTTCTCACACATCAAAACTTTGTTCCCTCATTTTTTTTCTGATACTAAAGTGAATAATCAAAGATCTCTAACGATCGACCCAAATCCTAAAATAACCATTCACCTTTTGGAAGAAAAAAATCTAGCCACAGAGAAGCTCATAATGTAGTTGAGTGGGGTTCTTACTTGGAAAAACACTCAACAACAACATGGGGAAAATGATGAAGATCTTGAAGAATCCTAGGAGGAAAATGATTAAAGAAAAGAGAGACGCAACACCATCCAAGAAGAAAAACCTAGGGTTTTAGGCATCTATTGAGAGCTTATTCAAAATTGGAGTCAAAATCATATCTATTAAAAGTCTAGGAAAGTAGGTTTCACTGGATCTCATGGGCAGTAGTTCATAACCTTCATCATTGAAATAATGAAAATTGTCTCCTGGAACAACAAGGGAATGGGAATCTAGTGTAAAATAAAAACTTTGAAAGACTTGATATGATTTAAAAGAAACCCAGTTGGTATCCTCATCCAGGAGACCAAACTTAAGATACTAATTTATTAGAAATAGGTAGTAAGTAATGGAAAGCAAGATAAGGGATAATAGTCAATCCTAGAAGGGATTCGATGGGAATATGTTGTTTTTGGGACAAGACAAAGTTTGGGGTAGTTCACTCTCAAGTTACCCAACATTGGATCTTGGTTAGCCTAGTCCATAGGGACTATAGAATGTTTATGTTTATGTTCAATGTAGATAGGAGTAAGTTTTGCCAATCTTTATGTGATATGCATGATTCTAGCTATGTTAAAAATAATATCATAACATGTGACTTTAGTATGATCCTCTCCAATGAGGAGAAAAGGGGAGGAAGCATAGTTCATGATCAATTTAGAGAGAGAATGGAGGACATGATATTTGACTAGGAAAATGGTGAATGTTATCTCAAGGAGAGGAAAGTATACGTGGTTGAATAGAAGGGGGAGACTAAGACACATAGTTTTGAATATGTACTTATTTCTTCTTCATTGTGATTTCTTATTGGAAAATTTGTTAATATCCTCTCATGTCATCTTGTCCAGAATATATGATCATAAGCCTATTTATTTAGTTTTTCAACTGATCCAAGACTTTGGGCCTATCCCCTTCGAATTCAATCCTTTATGGCTATGTGAATTAAGAGCAAGTCCAAGGCTCTCCTTATATTTATGAAGAAAAACCAAAGTGGTCAAGATTCAATTGAAAGCTTGGGAAAAATCATCCTATTAGCACCCATCACATGAAAGATTGGATATCTAACATCAATTGGGTAGCTTGCAATTAAAAATAGAATTAAAAGAGGTTACACAATGAATTTTTTTAGAAGAGTAGAGTTTATAGAAAATTTTATAGAAAAAATTGCATTAGGTAAATAGGAAAGAGGAGGAACATTGAAGACTAAAATCAAGAAGTTCATGGTTTAAAGCAGGGGACAAAAAAAAACATTTTATTGAAATCAAGGCCATCAAGGAGGTGTCTCATAGCCGTTTTAAGGATTTATACATAGAGAAAAAAGAGGTTGATCCTAATTTTGTTGCTGCAATGATTCAATGAATCCCAAGTCAGTCAAAAAAGACGATAATAAAGAGTTAGATCTAAGGAAATTGCTTTGCACTCTTTTTTTTTTCCTCCTTTGAATTTGTTTTCTTGTTTTTATTTTATGAGTTTCCTTGGTCTTATTTTATCTTTTCTCTACTCTCATTTTTTGGGTTAAGTTTATTTAATTTGTTTTTTTATTTTATTTCTATCTTTTGTTTTGGTTTAAAGCTTAACCTTTTATTCATATTTATCTTTTTAAATTTATTTCTTTAAGACGTTTTTTTTTTCTCCCTTGTGTTTGTTTTTATCTATTATTTATTATATAACTTTTATATTTTCTTTATCTTCTTTTGGTACTCCTTTTCTGTGTTTTTTTCTTAATAGATTCTTAATGTTAATACGTTTTTCTCATCATTTTACTTGCTTATTATTTCTTATTTTTAACTTGTATATGGTTTATATTTTTTGTTTTTTTGTTTTTATATTTTTTGTTTTTTAATGTTTATATTTATATTTTTATTTCTTTTTTTCTTTTTTATATAGTTGTTTTGTGGTTTATGTATAGACATTTTTTTTTATTTGATCATTTTACTTTTTGGTTTTGATGATGGATTTCATATTGCATCTATGAAACAACAACAAAATATATCTGAATATGGTGAATGTGGAAGTCTATACAAACAAAATAATACACAGTAGAAGCCTAAATCAACAAAACAAAAAATGATTAATGCTATAAGGGGACTAGAGCCAAAAAAACATCCCCATGGTTGAATGGGTTTTGAATTCACTTCGTTCAAGCTCAATGGAATATTATACATCATGATTTTTGTTGTATGTTGAACTAGTCCATAAAGATGCCCAAGCTAGGAGGCAACACAAATTCCTCTTTCGTTGCCTTAATTCTCGATTCTTTTTCAATATTTAAACCCATTTCTCTATGTAACATTTCTTACAAGATCTTGACACACTACTGCATCTGGTGTTTAAGTTTGACGAGGAGTTTCGACGATATGGATAAAATTGACCGCATTGTTGGAAATTACTAAGTAATTATCAAAATTTCGTTATTTGTTTTCTTGGTGCCCCGAACTTCATTGGAATTGCATCTCCCCTTCGACAGTTTGCAATAAACACATCTACAAAACCACTTGCTCCACGACCCTCTCAACTACGACAAGGCTTATTAGAGAGACCTTAGGAGGAATCTTCAAAGAGAAGAAATGTGTGGAATCTGTATTACACTTTCCTAGTGTTGTAATAGAGACTTCAACTGTGATGTCTATCATGTAAAGATCGTTATAATATTATGAGGAATTAACGGAAGATTGGTACTATTTTGAATCATACTTGTCTTATATGTGATGCTTGTTAAAATCTTATTTTTTTATCTGCAATATTTAAGAGTTATTTAATGCATATTTATTATAATGTCTAAATCTACCTACAAGAAATTATATTACAAGTTATATCGGTTTGATATTTCAGTTTATATACCTACATGAAGTCTACCTATTGTTTGATATTTTAGTTTGTATACCTACAAGAAAATATATTTCAAGTTACAGGGTTGTAGAAAATTTGTACATATGTCTATACCTTTGTTTTTGAATTTTGAAACTTAAAACCCCTTGCTGTGCAAAAATACCAAAAATTGTCTTATAGGATAAAGGGGGAAAATTTTGTGTTGGTGTAAATTTTTCGTTGGTGCAAAATGCATGCTAGACTACACTAAAACCCACACCCATGTCTCAAAACTCATTCAATTTGAGTGGTTCAATCTGTAAATCATTTTTAATTCATTTTACATAATATTGTATACTTAGTTTTGCATTTTCATTCATAAAAGACTCTGTTGTGAAAAAATAAGCAAGAGATGCCTAGTAAAACCCTAGAAATGCACAACTTATTTATAAAAAGTAAGACAAGGTTTTATCATACCTTAGAATTGAGTTGTGAAAGTTGAAGGGGGTGTGGTTTATAATATTAGACCAATTATTGCTATTAATTTTTCAATTCCAAATTTAAGAAGGGTTGTTGTGCAAAAGAGGCAAGTTTTTCCTTGTAATTTGGAAGGTCGAAACTATACCAAGTGACCAAATTAAAATGCACGCCTAAGCTTCATTGTAACTCCAATTTTTTTTTTGTAAGTTGTAAGATGGAGATAGATATATGGTAAATTTACTTATGTCATATAAACTGAAATTGAAGAACATGAGAGGTTTCTTTAATGCACCTAGATCTGAGATTTCATGTAAATTTGAAGGAAAAACCTCCTTAGAGTAAAATGCACGCCTTGGTATCAATTTCAACCCAATTGAGTGGTTCAACTTGTATAAGGTGTAAATATTTGTGATTTTACACATGTCTATTGTAACGACCCTCAACGTTACGACTACATGTGACGCAACACAAAATCAAAATTCTTTATTTTTTGGCAGGACGACAATAACAACAACAGTTAAACAACACAGCTTGTCGATGAACGCTGCACACGTAGATTAGCCAACAGTAACAACGAATTGGACACTATCACATCAGACAACTGGACAAAACAAGTGATAATTAAAAGACAGATAAAAATGATTACTTGCCCGACACCAACTAGACAACGCCTACCAGCTGAAGGACAACATCAACAACCTGACCCCATGACTTCGACAACTAGTAACTAGAACCTTCACGGCTTGCGAGAGACGATCACCATAAAGGTTACCCAACAAGAACCACCATAAATGCTACAGTCAACAACCACCTCGGGAGGTGCATGATCCTAAGCCAGGTTTCATATGCGCTTATCGCTCAATGCACGCAACCATCTAGTCATAAGGGATCACGTTTCTGCATTGCAACTAGTGCGCTAGGAACCCACACGCAACCAAAACTTCAACCTTCTATCCAACATAAAATCCAAGGTTCCTTAAATCCAATTGACACTGACACACAAAATGCGGCTTCTTACAATGAAGTATCTCTAAACAATAAAGCAATCACGGATGCAAGGTGACCATTTATTACAATTTAAACGAGCCACTGCTAGGAAATTCATTAGCAAGATATCACCAGATTAGATCGGACGATCGGGTTGTCGATCTTGAAGCTATAAGGATTATCAGAAGAAGTTTTTAAAAACTAAAACACACCCTAGCATTGGAACGAGCTACCATGAATTAACTATAAAAATTCTTCTTGACCCAATATGAATTGGACTAACTTTCTATTGACAATAAATTATTTCTTCCACGAAGACATTATATGAATCATGTTGATATCTCATTTTTAGATTCAACGTACTAAAAATTGACAGATGCATTTTATACAACAAGATTCTAGATTCTGCGAATTTGTTTTTATTTCCAAACTAATTTTTGACATCCTGCACAATTAATACAAGATTAATCTATCAATCAATAATAAATCAGAGTAATGATAATTAATTTCAAGCAATAAATTCTCTGCCAACAAAATCGTTGTCTGTTAACCAACCTCACTCATAGGTCTATTGGAAAAACTAAAGATAAATATATAGATAAACCCGTTGATAACACTGGGTATGTACGGGGTGAATCGCCCAACAAATCATGGTTCAACCAAGACATGGATATCTACCAAATTGTTTTTTATTAACATGAAATCATTATCTAGCGTATCGCTGACCCATAAAAAGGAATAACAATAAAACAAGAAATTAGCAAGGGATTAATATATACGATTTGTTGTCCAAGTAAGGGATTAAACAATTATATTTCTGTTTAGTCATTTTATGGCTATCCATTAATGAGAACGTTGTCTAACAAAATGAAATGGTTGTCCAATAGATATTTACTATATGAATTAGCGGTCTAATGAATAATTACTGTCATACAACAATGAAAATCAAATGTATATAATTGCTCTCATTCAAGTACGAATTGGATGTCTAAAGAATACTTATTGTATTAATCGTTGAGGTTAAAACACATAGATTGTCCAAATTAATAACACGGGAACTAACATAAATAAAAAGGCTATCCACTGATGATTATAATGATAGCACTGGGTGTTCTATGATGTGTTGTCAACAATATTTAAAAGCGCATGGATAATGCTGCCTAACCTAAACATAGAGAGACCATTGTCTATCCATTAAACAATCGCAGAGTCAAAGCATGTGATAAATGCTGAGTTAAATAATGGTAACTGCTGGGTTAAAACATGACAATTGCAGAGTGAAAAACTAGGTGAACTTGCTAGGTAGAAGGATGAAATTGCTTCCATTTACACAATAAATACGCCTCCCCACTTGCATAGTGGAAATACCACCAATGCACAACAAAATCGCTTCCATTTACACAGTAATATGCCTCCCCAATTACATAGTGTAAATACCACCAATGCACAACAAAATCACTTCCATTTACACAGTAATACGCCTCCCCACTTACACAGTGGAAATACCACGAATGCACAACAAAATTGTTTCCATTTACACAGTAATACACCTCCCCACTTAAACAGTGGAAATACCACCAATGCACAACTAAATCGCTACCCTTGCACAGTAAACATGCAAGCATACATTCCATATAAAGTGCAGTCCTTAATATATATTAAATTCGATGTCAAAAAATATTGAATCACCGACACAGTAAATTCGTAGACACAACATAAATAAGCGCAAACATTATCATATTAAAACCCTGGGATTTACCGATCAAGGCACTGAGATTCATCAATCAAAACACAGAGTTTTACCATCCAAAATGCAGAAGAAATCAATCATAAGAAAGCGCAAGACCAGTCGCTCAACCATGAATAAATCAATGCAGAGAGAAGTAAGGTAGATGGTTGGGAAAATGTTATTCTTCGCTCATCATCCAGACACAAAAAAGCATGGAATTATAATCTATTGGTCTATTGACACCGAAGTGACGTCGTCGATTCATCTCCTGACTGTCTGCTCAGGCATGGATTGATGATCTAGGGATAAGGATGGAAGATAAAACACAATATCTTCATAATAATTAATAAAAAAAAACAGAACATTCATAGCAATTAGGGATTGGGTTGCCAAGGAAATCAATTCAAAAGAAGTGAGCGTAAGGCTATGATGACTTTAATTTCTCGATTAAAAATGCTGAGTAAAACACATTTCTTCACACAATAGAAGTACAGTAATGAAAGCGCAAGAAAAATAATAATCTACCATTCAAATAAATGCATATGTATCGTAGCCCAAGGCGACAGCTCCGAGTCATTGTCCCGCGCATGCTTTGTCCAGCTCCCGCTTGCGACCGATGTGACTTCACCGGTACCTCCCAGCCAATGCTAGGGGTACTCTTCTTCCCCCTGAGCCCCCCGAGCTGCAAAGGGGCCACACACACTAAACCAAAGAACAACTAGCACCCATCTCTCCTCGCAAGGTCGAGCTACCACTCGTTACCCGAGCTGGGTATCCCAACTCCCACAAGATAAGTCAGTCAAGACAAAAATTCTGCATCGTAACGTTACACATAAAAGATCAGATCCATACTCCTCCTCCTCCATCCTTTTTATAGAGTTTCTATTTGATTTCTTTCCCAAACTCCCATTTAATTTATTTTTTTATTAATTTAATTAAGATAAAACCTCCCCTGTACACATGTCACCCATCCCCCTAGTTGCACCAGAAATTAATTTCATTAATTATTTAATTACTCCTATTTCCCTCACCCCCCTAAAGGCATTCCTAAAATCGCTCCTTGGTATCCCAATATTCCCTTACACATCTTAAATGACTTACGGCTTTACTAAATTCCTAGTTGAGTTCATAATTAGCAAGTTCTTAAAGGCAAGATTCCTTACTAAGTTAGACATTCATCTTTTTCTTTACGTTTCCCCTTTTCTTTACGTTTCCCCTTTTTCGCTTAGTTTCCTATTTCTTTTAAGTTTCCCTCTTTTCCCTTTTTAACTAAAACTCAAATTAACAAGTGTAGAAAAACCACCTCTTTCCCCTTTTCCTTTTTAATTAATAAAATTTAATTAGCATAAGTAGATAAAACAATCATTTCCCTTTTAAAGTTTAATCCCCCAATATAATTTTATTTTAATAAATTAATTGAATTTCTTACCCCCTTCTCGTTACATGTTTAACTATGAATATTATTTTTGACCACAAGTGTCACTTAGACCTAGATTTTAATTTTCTAGGCTGGGTGACATTTTTATTAGGGAAATTGTTTTTAAATATTACTTGACACATCATTCGTTCTAAGGCCATCTAGGTTTATTCACTTACCAGTTAAAGATGTGACGTTCCCTTCAAGACGCACTACGTGCTCCAAGGGTGCCACTCGCCACTTTCCGTTTTCCTTGTGCGACGTGCCCTTCAGGACGCACTATGTGCTCCAAGGGTACCACTTGCCACTTTCCATTTTCCTTGCACGACTTTCCATTCAGGATGCACTACGTGCTCCAAGGGTGCCAGTCACCTCTTGACTGACTTGGTAGACATAAAAAATTCCTGGAGTCAATACTCCACCAGGTGATCTCGTGGGAGACTAAGGGCCTCTAAGGAATAAGGCCCCTACCTTATTGCGCGCCCCTTAGAATCATCCTGAGCGACTGTCGCAGTCTGCCCTCACGACATTGTGGGTCTTCTCGTACTAGGTAATCATTAACCTAAAGTTCGAGCCACAACGTGAGTGCTAGTAGGCTGTGGCAGGGTTTCTCTCCACACCTCTCCCTCAACATCTCTGATTGTCATGTGTGACCCCTCTACTACACATGTGAGTTTGCTCGACAAGTTATCACCAGTCTGCATCATCAACAAATCATGTCAACAATAATAATCAATCATCATAACATCTAATCAGATGTACATATGTCATATCTACAAGAATCAAACCCCAATAGTCCACTCCCTGACTCAATCCAGAGTCCAAGGGGTTTCGTCGATTCCTCTGCATCGTCGAGGTCCAAAGTCCTGCACACTTAGGAGAACCCAGGCAATATCACTTGTCTATGTAAACACACAAAATAACATATCCATAATTCCTCATAATCATAATCAAATGACCAATAGTATAATAATTTGGATCAATTGTAAGAAAGTGTCCTCAAAGAATAATTTTTCTCAGTGCGAGCAAGAGCGGGATGTTACATACACCCCCTCTTGGTCTAAACTTTGTCCTGAAGTTTCACAGTATATAAGTGTCGAAATAATGTGTATCACAGTATCAAAATTCTATCTATCAAACAAAAATGGAAACTGTTGGCGCATATCATATGCGTCCTCCCAGGTCGCCGAGTGCGGACTATAGTTGTCCCATTGGACCTTGACCTGATCTACTATTCGAAGCCGTAGCTATCGTATGCGATGATCCAAGATGCGGATCAGCTCAGTCGTGAGCGCACCCTCTTCCGATACCTGCAAGGAACTCATGTCAATAACATGTGTAGGATCACTAACATAATGTCTCAAACAGAGACATGAAAGACATCGTGCATACGCCTCAAGGACTAGGCAAGGCTAGTTGATAGGCCACATGCCCCTTCCTTTCCAAAATATCGTAGTATCCCATGGGCCTAGGATATGGTTTAGTACCCTTTCCAAACTTGATATAACTCTTATGTGGTTTCACTTGCAAGAATACTCGATCGCCACATTGTAACTACGGTCGAAACGATGTGCATCAACATAACTCTTTTGTCGATCCTGTGCTTCCTTGATCCTTTGTCTTAAAGTTTGAATTTTTTCTTTCATTTCTTGGATCTCTTCCAGTCCCCCCAGGACCCTATCCTCAAGCCGATCCCAAATCAAGGCATCCGACACGGTCTCCCGCAAAGAAACTCGAGAGGCACCATCTTAATGGTTCTTGTTAATTGTTGTTATATGCGAATTCTACCAGTGGAAATAATTCTTCCCAACACTTATGTTGGTCCATCACATACATGCGCAAAATGTGTTCCAAGATTTGGTTTGTTCGTTCGGTCTGCCCATCTGTCTCTGGGTGATACGCAGTACTAAAGTTAAGTTGGGTTCCCAAGGCATCTTGGAATCTAGTCTAAAATCATCCAGTAAACGCCTATCCTCGATCGTATATAATCCTCTTAGGCACACCATGTATCCTTACAATATCACTGATGAAAACTCTAGCTATGTCAGGTGCCTGATACGTCGTACACACAGGAGTAAAATGAACACTCTTCGTAAAAGTGTTGACTACCACAAAAATCGAGTCGTGTCTCCTTGCCATTAGTGGAAATCCAACAATGAAATCCATCTAAATAACCTCCCATTTCAATTCTGGAATAGCGTGTGGTTATAGTAATCCTGCTGGATGTCTATGTTCAGCCTTCACCTGCTGACATTCCAGACATCTGGCCACTTAGTTGACTATGTCTGCCTTCATTCCTTTCCAGAAGAATAAGGGTTTAAGGTCCGCCCTCATCTTCTTGAATCTTGGGTGATCCATGTATACTGCTTTGTGAGCTTCGTTTAGGATTAAACTCCTCAACTCGTCGTTCGATTGTACGTAAATTCAATTTTTAAATCTCAAAAATCCATCGTCATCAAACGTAAATCCTTCAAATCTTGGTACCATCATTGTGTTATGTCCGATAAAATCCTTGACCTCTTTGTACCAGTCATCGTCACGCTGTAAAGTTAGAATCTTTCCACGTAGATTCATCTAAAGAGGCAACACTTAAAATATGTGTGGTCTCTGACTCATTGCATCTACCACTCGGGTCACTATTCCTTTTATGTAAGTGATCTCGAAACCGTACTCGCTAAGAAATTATGACCAATGTCGTTGTCGTGCGTTCAAGTCGCTTTGTGTAAATATGTGCTGTAGTCCACAGTGGTCCATTTTTAGTCCAAATTTTCGTCCAATAAGGTAGTGTCTCCAAACTCTCAAGGCATATACAATGACTAACAACTCCAAATCGTGCGTCGTATAGTTCTCCTCATGCCTTCTCAACTTCCTTGAGATGTAAGCGATCACTCGACTGTCTTGCATCAAGACTCAGGCTAATAATTCCTTCGATGCGTTAGTGCATACCAAGAAGTCCACGTCCATGACAGGGACCCTTAGTATCGGTGTTGTTGTCAACAACTCCTTGAGCCTCCTAAATGATTCTGTGCATTTCTCGGTCCAAACAAACTTCTTGTTCTTTTTCTACAATTCTGTGATCGTATTTTTTATCTTCAAAAATCCCTCGACGAACCGTCGATAGTATCCTGATAAACCCATGAAGCTACGTAATTCCGGACATTCGTCAGTGTAGGCCATTCCATAATAACCTCGACCTTTTGTTGGATCCACGATGATACCTTCGCCGAAGATGACATGCTCCAAGTAGTGAATCTTCGATTGTTAAAACGAGCCTTTAGACAATTTCCCATACAATATGTTCTCTCGTAGCCATTGTAGTAACAAGCGCATGTGCTCATCATTCCGCTCCATCGTCCGAGAATAAATCAAAATATCGTCAATGAATACTTGGACGAACTTGTCCAAATACTTGCGGAACACCTTGTTCATCAAACTCATAAATACCTCGCGTCATTCGTCAAATGGTAAAACATTAAACTCATAATGTCCAAACCTCGTCTTAAAGGCGGTCTTAGGGATGTCATCCTCCTTGATCCGTAACTGGTGATACCCTGATCTCAAGTTGATATTTGAAAACACCATCGCACCCTTCATCTGATCAAACAGATCATCAATCCTTGGCACCGAATATCAATTCTTGATCGTTTCCTTGTTCAATTGATGGTAGTCAATGTAGAGTCTCCACGACCCATCCTTCTTTCATATGAAAATAACCGGTGCACCCCACAGTGACACACTAAGTCCTAGGTCCAACAACTCCTTCAGTTGGATTCTCAACTCCTGTAACTCCAGGGTCAACATTTGATAAGACGTTCTTGCTGTCGGTTCCTTCCCCAGTTTTAGGTCTATGGTAAATTCCAATTCCCTCTCCGGTGGCATCCCAGGTAACTCCTCTGGGAAGACGTCTGCAAAATCGCTCACCACAGGAAGGTGTTCTGGACCTTCTGCTACTCCATTCTTGTTTAACGCAAGGATCACATAAAGTTTACATCCCTTATGCATGCTCTTTCGTAGCTGGAAGGAAGAGATGAACCTCAAAAAAACTCCCTGGTTCTGTCCAACAATCACATGTCTCTATCCCTCATCATCGACCAAGCTCAACCATTTCATCTTATAGTTGAGTATTGCCTCAGGCGATTCCAACCAGTCCATACTGATTGCGATGTCATAAGATCCTAATATCATGATGTATAGGTTGGACCTAGTGACAAACTCTCCCAGGTTAAGGCTACAACCCGTAACCTTCCCTCCAACCTTCTGTTTGGCTCTCGAATCCATCTCTACAAAGATAAACTCATCTTGTTCGATTTCCTTTACCTTAATTCTTCTTAGCACTGCACTAGAAACAAAATTCTTAGTAGCACTTGGATCTATCAAAATACTAAGGGTCTGGTCAGTGACTATACCTGACGTCTCGAGCATAGTCGACTGGTGCTCTGCCTGGTGGTTATTCACTGTTGAATGAATCCGATGGGACTTTCCCAAATTTCCCACGGTAGTGGGTCCAACTGATCTAGATGCTCTAGTCCTCTCCACGGGGCAGTCACGCTGGTAATGTGACTCTCCACATTCCAACACACTTTCTTCGGTCCAGTATTCTTGGTACCCGAAGTACAAGTTGAATCCTAACATTAAGGCCCAACAAGAACTTGTTGACCTTAATTTTCTTGGTAAATTGGTGTAGAGCATACCGAAACAACTCCAAAAATGGGCCTCATACTCGGGTATCGTACGACCACCCTGTCACAAGGCATTGAACTCATTGAGCCGACGCTCAATGAATCCCTCCAATAGATACCTTTCTTGGAACCATTCCTCGAACCGTTCCCATTACATGTCTTCGACTGCCATGTTCAAAAGTGGCAAGAGCGTCTTCCACCATAGAAGAACGATCCCCTTCAGTTGAAAGACCGCCATGCGAACCTTCAAGTTGGAGGTATAGTTGTGAAGTGCAAAGAACATCGCCATATTCTCCAACCATCTTCGTTGGCTGCGCCGTCCGGGACACCAAAGAGCTCGGGAAAAATAACTTCTCGAGTTCACGGTGAAAGCTAACGGTACTGGTTGGGTGCGTTGTGGACCCTCAGGGGTATAGGCGCCCTAGCCTCATCTTAGTATAGATGGTGAATCAAGGCCTATGAAAATCTCTGGAAGGACCTTGTAACACCATCATCATCCCTTACAACAATTGAATCCAGCCCAAGGACTTGTTCTTCCCCTTGGGGGTTAGACTCCGAGGGTGCGGGCACCTCTGGAGTCGTCACACCTCCTTCAACGACACCACGTCGCGAACCTCTGTGGCGTCCTCTAAACAAGATCGCCACATGGATACATTAAAGTTTTAGTAGCGCTAGGTTAAATACTCAATGGTTTACTACAGTGGAAAGCCTGAAGATCCACAATTGTAGGGTTGAACTTGCTCTGATACCATATGTAACGACCCTCAATGTTACGAATACATGCGACGCAACACAATTTTTTTTTTTTTTTTTTTTTGGGTAAGACGACAATAACAACAACAGTTAAACAACACAACTTATCGACGAACGTCGTGCACGTAGATAAGGAAACAATCACAACGACTCAGACACTAGCACATCAGGCAACTAGATGAAACATGCGATAATTAAAAGACATATAAAAATGATTAGTCGCCCGACACTAGCAAGACAACGCCTACCAGCTGAAGGACAACATCAACAACCCGACCCCACGGCTTCGACAACTAGTAACTAGAACCTTCCCGGCATGCGAGAGACAGTCACCATAAATGTTACCCAACAAGCACCACCATAAACGCTATAGTCAACAACCACCTTGGGAGGTGCACGATCCTAAGCCAGGTTTCATATGCAATTATCGCTCAATGCGCACAACCATCTAGTCGTAAGGGATCACGTCACCGCATTGCAACCGGTGCACCAGGAAATCACGTGCAACCAAAACTTCAACCTTCTATCCAACATAAAATCCAAGGTTACTTAAATCCAATTGACACTGACACACAAAATGCGACGTCTTACAATGAAGTAGCTCTAAAAAATCAAGCAATCAGGGATGCAAGGTGACCATTTGTTACAATTTAAACGTGCAACCACTAGGAAATTCATTAGCAAGATATCACCGGATTAGATTGGACAATCGGGTTGTCGAGCTTGAAGCTATAAGGATTATCAAAACAAGTTTTTAAAAACTAAAACACACCCTAGCATTGGAACAAGCTACCATGAATTAACTATAAAAATTCTTCTTGACCCAATTCGAATTAGACTAACTTTCTATTGACAATAAATTATTTCTTCCACGAAGACATTATATGAATTGTACTGATATCTCATTTTTAGATTCAACGCATTAAAAATTGACAGATGAATTTTATACAACAAGATTCTAGATTCTACAAATTTGTTTTTATTTCCAAACCAATTTCTGACATCCTGCACAATTAATACAAGATTAATCTATCAATCTATAATCAATCAGAGTAATGATAATTAATTTCAAGCAATAAATTCTCTGCCAACAAAATCATCGTCTAACAATAGTCGTTGTCTATTAACCAGTCTTACTCATACGTCTATTGGAAAAACTAAAGATAAATATATAGATAAACTTGATGATAACACTGGGTATGTACGGGGTGAATCGCCCAACAAATCATGGTTCAACCAGGACATGGATATCTATCAAATTGTTGTTTATTAACAGGAAATCGTTATCTAGTGTATCACTGACCCGAAAAAAGGAATAATAATAAAACATGAAATTAGCAAGGGATTAATATATACGATTTGTTGTCCAAGTAAGGGATTAAACAATTATATTTCTGTCTAGTTATTTTATGGCTATCCATTAATGAGAACGTTGTCTAACAAAATGAAATGGTTGTTCCTTAGATATTTACTGTATGAATTAGCGGTCTAATGAATAATTACTGTCATACAACAATGAAAATCAAATGTATATAATCGCTCTCATTCAAGTACAAATTTTCTATCTAAAGAATAATTATTGTATTAATCGCCGAGGTTAAAACGCAGGGATTGTCCACATTAATAACGCAAGAATTAACATAAATAAAAAGGCTATCCACTGATGATTATAATGATAGCACTGGGTGTTCTATGATGTGTTGTCAACAATATTTAAAAGCGCATGGATAATGCTGCCTAACCTAAATAGAGAGAGACTGATGTCTATCCATTAAAAAATCACAAAGTCAAAGCATGTGATAAATGCTGAGTTAAATAATGGTAACCGCTGGGTTAAAACACGATAATTGCAAAGTGAAAAACTGGGCGAACTTGCTGGGTAGAAGGATGAAATTGCTTCCATATACACAGTAAATACGCCTCCCCACTTGCATAGTGGAAATCCCACCAATGCACATCAAAATCGTTGCCATTTATACAGTAATACGCATCCCCACTTACACAGTGGAAATACCACCAATGAACAACAAAATCACTGCCATTTACATAGTAATACGTCTCCCCACTTACACAGTGGAAATACCACCGATGCACAACCAAATAGCTACCCTCGCACAATAAACACGCAGCCATACATTCCATATAAAGCCCAACCCTTAATATATATTAAATTTTCTGTCAACAAAT
This sequence comes from Picea engelmannii, assembly GCA_009831015.1. Taxonomy (NCBI): domain Eukaryota; kingdom Viridiplantae; phylum Streptophyta; class Pinopsida; order Pinales; family Pinaceae; genus Picea; species Picea engelmannii. The sequence goes on along the minus strand of ML789124.1, from coordinate 191,856 downwards.
ATTCAATCGCCGACACAGTAAATTCGCAGACACAACATAAATAAGCACATACATTAACATATTAAAACACTGAGATTTACCGATCAAGGCATTGGGATTCATCAATCAAAACGCATAGTTTTACCATCCAAAATGCAGAATAAATCAATCACAAGAAAGCGCAAGACCAATCGTTCAACCATGAATCAATCAACATAGGGAGAAGTAAGGTAGATGGTTGGGCAAATGTTATCCTTTGCTCATCATCCAGGCACAAAAAATCAGGGCATTAGAATCTATAGGTCTATTAACACCGAAGTGACGATCGTCGATTCCGCTCCTGTCCGACTGCTCAGGCATGGAATGATGATCTAGGGACAAGGACGGAATATAAATCACAATATCTTCATAATAATTAATGAAAAAAACATAACAGTCATAGCAATCAGGGATTGGGTTGCCAAGTAAATCAATTCAAAAGTAGCGAGCGTAAGGCTATGACGACTTTAAGTTCTCGATTAAAAAAGCTGAGTAAAACACATTTCTTCACACAATAAAAGTACAATAATGAAAGCACAGGAAAAATAATAATCTACCATTCAAATAAACACATGCGTACCATAGCCCAAGGTGACAACTCTGAGTCGTTGTCCCACACGCGCTCTGTCCATCTCCTTCTTGTCGACTGATGTGACTTCACCGGTACCTCCCAGCCAATGCTAGGGGTACTCTTCTCCCCCCTGAGCCCCCTGAGCCACAAAGGGGCCACACACACTAAACTAAAGAACAAATAGAACCCAACTCTCCTCGCAAGGTCAAGCTACCACTCATTACCCGAGCTAGGTATCCCAACTCCCACAAGATAATTCAGTCAAGACAAAAATTCCACAGCGTAACATTACGCATAAAAGATCATATCCATACTCTTCCTCCTCCATCCTTTTAATAGATTTTCTAAGTGATTTCTTTCCCAAATTCCCATTTAATTTATTTTTCATTAATTTAATTAAGAAAAACCTCCCCCGTACACATGTCACCCATCCCCCTAGTTGCACCAGAAATTAATTTCATTAATTATTTAATTACTCCTATTTCCCTCACCCACCTAAAGGCATTCCTAAAATCGCTCCTTGGTGTCCCAATATTCCCTTACACATCTTAAATGACTTATGCCTTGACTAAATTCCTAGTTGAGTTCATAATTAGCAAGTTCTTAAAGGCAAGATTCCTTATTAAGTTAGACATTCAACTTTTTCCTTATGTTTCTCTTTTTCTTTATGTTTCCCCTTTTTCCCTTAGTTTCCTATTTCTTTTAAATTTTCTTTTTTTCCCGTTTTAACTAAAACTCAAATTAACAAGTGTAGAAAAACCACCTCTTTCCCCTTTTCCTTTTTAATTAATAAAATTTAATTAGCATAAGTAGATAAAACAATCATTTCCCTTTTAAATTTTAATCCCCCAATATAATTCGATTTTAATAAATTAATTGAATTTCTTACCCCCTTCTCGTTACATGTTTAACTATGAATATTATTTTTGACCACAAGTGTCACTTAGACCTAGATTTTAATTTCCTAGGCTGGGCAACATTTTTATTAGGGAAATTGTTTTTAAATCTTACATGACACATCATTCATTCTAAGGCTATCTAGGTTTATTCACTTACCAGTTAAAGATGCGACGTGCCCTTCAAGACATACTACGTGCTCCAAGGGTGCCACTCACCACTTTCCATTTTCCTTGTGCAACGTTCCCTTCACGACGCACTACGTGCTCCAAGGGTGCCACTCGCCACTTTCTGTTTTCCTTGCGCGACATGCCCTTCAGGATGCACTACACGCTCCAAGGGTGCCACTCACCTCTTGATTGACTTGGTAGACATAAAAAACCCCTGGAGTCAATACTCTGCTAGGTGATCTCATGGGAGAGTAAGGGACTCTAAGGAATAATTCCCTTGCCTTATTGCGCACTCCTTAGAATCATAGTGAGCGACTGTTGTAGTTTGCCCTCACGACATCGTGGGTCTTCTAGAACTAGGTAATAGTTAACCTACAATTCAAGTGACGGTGAGAGTGCTAGTAGGTTGTGGCAGGGTTTCTATCCACACCTCTCCCTCAACATCTCTGGTTGTCATGCATGACCCCTCTACTCCAGATGTGAGTTTAGTCGACAAGCTATTGTCAACTTGCATCATCAACAAATCATGTCAGCAATAATAATCAATCATCATAACATCTAATCAGATGTACATATGTCATATCTACAACAATCAAACCCTAATAGTCCACTCCCTGACTCAATCCGGAGTCCAAGGGGTTTCATCGATGCCTTTGCATCCTCAAGGTCCAAAGTCCTGCACACTCAGGAGAACCCAATCAATAGCAGTTGTCTATGTAAACACACAAAATAACATATCCATAATGCCTCATAATCATAATCAAACGACCAATAGTATAATAATCCGGATCACTTGCAAGCAATTGTCCTCAAAGAATAAGTTTGCTCAATGCGCGCAAGAGCGGGATGATACATTTATAGCCTTAGATATTCAGTTTTAGACAAAAACTTACCTGATGTGCATAAAGGCTAAAAATTGCCTTGTAAAACCAAAGGGCCAAATTGTTCAAGTTAGATATATGAAACTGCATGCCCAAAGTTGGATAAGCTTCCATAATTTAATATTTAAGTTGTGATTGATGATTACAATATTTTTAACATGTTTGTCCAATTAAGAGTTCTTTTACACTAAAAAAAAATGATTTCTATGAACAAAGTTCATGACCCTTTGATGAATAAGAGTATGGTGGGTTATGAGAGAAATCAAGGTCAATGACTTCTAACCAACCAATGATACATATCAAATGACACATAATTAACTCATATAAGAAAATACTTTAAAGGGAATACATAATAGAAAATATAGAGTTTGTTCACCTCCAAATTGATTGATTCAAGTTAGTCGAGAGTGTGCAATCTATCTTTTTACATTTGCATATATCTATGTTTGTATATTTAGAAAAATAAAATGCTTTGTTGTGCAAAAAGAACAAAAAATGTTTTATAGAATGAAGAGGTCAATATTACATGAAATATTACAGGTTACAAGGTTGTTGAAAAGTTGTACATTTGTCTATACCTTTGTTTGTGCAATTGGAAACTTAAAACCCTTTGTTGTGAAAAAATACCAAAAATTGTCTTGTAGAACAAAACGAGAAAATTTTGCGTTGGTTTAAATTTTTCCTTGGTGCAAAAGGCATGCCATGCTACACTAAAACACACACCTAGGTTTGAAAACTCATTCAATTTGAGTGGTTCAAATTGTAAATGATTTGTTAAGTCATTTTACATAAACCTATATACTTAGTTTTACATTTGCAGTCATAAAAGAATTTGTTACATGAAAAAAAAGCAAGAGATGCCTAGTAAAACCCTTGAAATGCACAACTTGTTTGTAAAAAGTAAGCAGAGTTTTATTATCCATAGTCTAAACATTCTACGGAATGAATGTTCTCCGACAATTTTTTTCGGGGACATTTGCTCGAAATTTAGTAGAGAATTGTTAGATCCACATATTTGAGGGATTATTTTTATATAATCTGAGTGCCCAAGAGTTTTTTCAGCATGATGAATCCATTTCTTCATTCAAAAATGGATTCTAAACAACAAAAAATAGTGATTTCGTGAAGATTTATGTCGTTGGATTCTGGTGAAAAAAACCATTTCGTAGAACAGCTAGACAATGCCATTTTATTATACCTTAGATTTAAGTTGTGAAAGTTTCTGGGGGTGTGGTTTATCATATTAGATATGTTCATGTTGTTAATTTTTCAATTGCAAGTTGAAAAGGGGTTGTTGTGCAAAAGAAACAAAGTTTGCCTTGTAATTTGGAAGGTTGCAACCATACTAAGTGACCAAATTAAAATGCACGCCCAAGCTTCCTTCTAGCTCCAAAAATTGTTTTATAAGTTTTGATATGGAGTTAGATATATGTTAAATTTATCTATGTCATCTAAAGTGAAATTGAAGAACAAGAGAGGTTGCTTTCATGCACTTATATTTGGAATTTCATGTAAATTTGAAGGCAAAACCACCTTACAGTAAAATGCACGCCCTAATGACAATTTTGACCCAAATTGAGTTTTTTAACTTTCAGAATGGGTAATTTGTGATTTTACACATTTCTATAGCCTTAGATTGACATTTTCAGAAAAAAAAAACTACCTAATGTTTATAAAATCTAAAAAATGCCTTGTAAAACCAAAGGGTCAATTTGTTAAAGTTGGCTATATGAAAATGCATGACCAAAGTTGGATAAACCTCCATTATTCAATATTTATGTTGTAAATTGATGATTACAATATTGTTAACATCTTTTCTCAATTAGGAGTACATTTACACTCCCAAAATGATGTTTTCTATGCACAAAGATTCATGACCTTTTGATGAATGTCAGGATGATAGGTTATGAGAGAAATCAAGGTCAATGATTTCTAACCAACCAATGATACATAGAAAATGACACAAAACTTAACAACACATAATCAACCCATATAAGAAAATACTTTAAATAGAATAAATAATAGAAAATATAGAGTTTGTTCACCTCCAAATTGATTGATTCAAGTTGGCCAAGAGTGTGCAATTCATCTTTTTACATCTACATATACCTTTGTTTGTGCATTTAGAGAAATAAAACATTTTTGTGCAAAAATAACAAAAAATATCTTATGACATGAATGGGTCAACATTGGAAACTTAAAACCCTTTATGTGCAAAGAACCAAAAAGTTTCTTGTAGGACAAAGAGGGAATTTTTTTTTGAATTGGCCTTCTTAAAATGCGTGCCAACTTAAGGAAAGTTCATTCCCAATAGTGAATTTTGTATGATGAGATG
>ML789124.1:161031-183660 GCA_009831015.1 Picea engelmannii | reverse complement strand
TTCCAGCTCATACATGGTTCACTGATTTGAATAATTCATAATATGGAAAATTGTCGACTTTCACATAAATATTTGGAGATACCTACCTAGGTTATTTTTTTAGATCTATATTCATTCTCTAATCCACGTAGAGTCTCTATATTCTGTTCCACTAGATCAAATGGCTTACTGTTTGTTTAAGAGTATGTGTTGGACACCACATAATCTCTTGATATTTGTGTTGGTAAGAATCGTAAATGAAACGAATCATAAGTTACAATTATCGGTTGGTTAATATGCCATTTCGAAAAAATGATATGAGGATTATGGTGGTAAATGAAATTTGTTCATTTATTTTGACAACTGTATATTGCAATTGTTTTGCACATATTATTTTGGGTGTTATACAAAATGTTGTGGTCTTTCGAATAGTCAATTCTAGTTGCTATGGGTTGTTGGATGACATTTTCACATACTTATTGGGTTATTATTTGGAAACACATGTAAATAAATGGATATACAGTCGAAGTGATGATTAACTTAAAATACATTACATGGACTGGACTCTTGTGTCCCATCCTCCATTGTTTCTCACTCTTCATAAGTATTTTCCCTTTGTCATTTGAAAGTCCAAAACTATATATATATATATATATATATATATTAAAAGATAAAGGAAGTGTCCCAACCATTCATAATTTTCATCTTTCAATTTTTTTCATTAATCCATATTTATGTTTAAGAAAAGATATATTGAACTATTTAAATAGGCATGCATAGGATTGAAGTTTCAGATTGGCTAAAGAAATCAAAAGAGAAAATTGTTGGTGGTGAATGAGTTTTGGTTTTCTTTCCTCTCTTATACATTATTCCTTTTTCATTTATCCCTTGCATACTTGATCTGCCATGCTGTAGACAGAGCCTTATTAAGTCATATTTAACAAATATTGCAATGCATGTTTATTTTATTCTATGTTTTCTTATACTTAAAGAATTACTATTGACTGATTGAAATGTCATTGGCAAAAAATATGAGCTTCTTTATTAGGGGAAGTAGAGGGAGTAACAAGGGTAATAGAGGAGGAAAAGGTAGAAGGCCTAACATGTTTTGACAACAAATGACGCAAGAGGGTAATATTCTCTATCCATTTTGATGTAGATTCATATGATTTCAATTGGATATTGAAAACTGGTTACCTAAACGTTGAAGGGAAACCTCCTTTGCCTCAACCCCATCTTCTCCTAGCGTACCTTTTCAACCTCACCCTAGTATCATGGACATTCCTGAGCCTCCTGTTCAACTAAAAAATGATGGTTGGGATAATAATCCAATGAATCCTCTTTCTAATATTTCACTTTGGCATGTCAGTCCCAAATATCCCCTTCTACCTCATCACATAGTGCCTTGTTACATCAGTTTCTCTGAATCCCGTTATCGTCTGAGGGAACATAGATTTCCCTCTCATGAAATTCAAATTGATAAAGGGAAGAGGCCTATTGTTACCCCTAACATTGATACATCCTAGTCATTTTCTGTACACTCAAAGAAAAAGTCAACGAAGGAAGAAAGTGGTAAGAGGGATATTACCTTCAATGACATGCATCCAAAGTTAAGTAAGTATGAAGAAAAAAAGGCTTTTCTCGAGGGCACACTAAATCTTAGATGAAAGGAGTACGAAGACATGGAATAAATAGATTTTTTTAAAAGAAGAAATACCCCCATATCTTTTAACTTATGTTATGAAATTGTTTATTATTTTTACTTGGACACGTGAAACTTTATTTCGAGACAACCAATCAACATATGATATTTATTTTTGAAAACTTAAAAATATCATATTAATTTGATATATGGGGAGATACAAGTGTTTGCTGACATGTAATTGTTTTGATGAATTCCATTTATTGATTTATTTCCTATTGATGAATATGTATATATTCAAGTTATTTTGGGAGCTACAAGGGAAATCCTGAAAAATAAAGATAGGAGAATCTAGTGGGACCCCACCTATTATTAGTTAAAATATAAAAAACATATTTGTGACCCTTATCTTAAATTAAGATTCCTTTTCTTAAATGAAAAGTTAATTAAATATAAAAGCAAAGTGGTTGAACTACCTAACTACTTCAAAGAAGATATTGATAGAAATAAGGGCAAGAAAATAAAATAACTAACAAAATGGAGAAGACAATAAGACAGGTGGAAAAGGCACCAAGCCAAGCCAATTAATATGTACATCAATAGTACATTAATAATACATCTCAAAGTAACGACCACACAATCGTATCATAACTAACTGGTTGTTAAGTTTTAGTTAGGACTTAGGATTATTTCTAACAAACCCCCCTTTAATATTAAGTTCGTACAAATGTATCAGCTCAACAACAAAGACTAGTGCAAAAGCTGATAACATATCCAAGTCTTCAATCTGTAACTCATGGTCTAAAATTTCATGAGTGTCAATGAAGATCCGCCTGAAAAACCCGTCAAATGTGGACGCTGAAAACTAAATCTAGAAAACTCACTGTGCACCAAATGAGTCAGATATCCTCCGAGTGGTCACTGAAGTGAACCCAAACCAATGAGATCAAATCCTGATGAGAAGTGAATCGGCTGCAAGTCTAACACATTCTATATCCTGAAAAACCTTGGCAATCCAATGTGCCAAGAGAAAAGAACAGAAGAATCGTATGCCATATGCAAGGTCAAAATACCATCCCTGAGAAGTTTGAAGAATATGAATCTCTCACATAACGACACATAAAAAAATTGTCAAATCCCGTTGACATAAAAAAGTGTCAAACAACATCCAAAACCTGTATATGAAAATCTTGTCGTGAAAAAACCTTTGACTAGTAAACTAGGTAAACTGATGGTACTTCTCCAAATCTTGAACCCAAATGTCCATCAAACATGTTAGACAATCCATCGAATTCCAAAAAGTGGCAAACTATCCATCCAATATCCAATAACCTGAAAATCATCAATCTATCAATTATCAATCTCCTGAAAAACCTTACCAATCATAGACTGTGATGTGCTAACATCATCAAATCCATCATCCAATCAGGAAACAAACATCATGTCCTGAAACAATCATCGATCATCCACCATCCTGAAATCATAAACTCATATGCAACCCTGAATCTTGAATCCATAATCAAACATCATAAACTGCAATCCTGTAAGTTAGACTTCAAAACTTAAATTTTGAAATATCAATATTCCCCCCTCCGTCGATTGAAAAGTGAGAAGTCTCTATAATGAGATTTACCCCCCTTGAAAGTGGAAAAGGATAATCAAACCATCTATGAGCGGAGTCTAGAGACTCGATCTTCAACCCAAAAGACTACATCAAGCAGGCCTCGATCATGCCCTGTATCATCCAATCCTGAAAATAATTCATGTCCATTAATTATAGAAATATCCCCAATCAAGTATGGTTGTACATGTGTATAATTTTTTTGATAATATCGTTCTAATAACTTAGCTTCCAAACTCCAATGCCAAGTCCCTAACCATTCAAAATTTACCTGTTTTTGGTCACTTCCAACACCTTTCTGAGACATGTTTTTTCTTCCCACAAAAAACACATGGGTGTAGATCAAAACAATTTAACTCAACATGGCCAACTTGGTGACATTCTCGACACAATACACATTATTTATTCAACTGAGCATCATCAACCAAAAAATCCTTAATACCTGTATTATTATCAATATCCTCAACAATAGTATCATCATCAAAATTTGTATCAGCATCCTGATCAACATCCTGTACATGTTCCTTATCAATTTCTTCCTTCCTATTGACATTAACCAAAAATCCACCACTTACAAATGCAATTAGTTTACAATAATTAGGAATATGAAAAAGGTTATCATGATCCTTTTCATATCCTAAGCCATATCTGTTTCGTTTAAACTGTAACTCTTCCCACAATCTAACAAAGTTATCTATATTTTCATCCCGATCCTTATGATGAACCTTCAATTTATCCACTTTCTTTTCAGTTTCATTAGTCAAGGCTACACTGACTACATGAAAGGAAAAAAACTGCAATTCACAATCAACAAGAGCAAGTTTGTTTTTTTCTTCCTTAAGATTGTTTTCTTGTTCCTTGGTGTCATCATTAAATGGCGTTAACTGCCTAGTCAAAAAAATTGTTTGTGTTTGAAGTAGATGAAACTTTTTGTGCAATATGCGAAAACAAGTAAGAACATTAGTGAGCGTTCCTTTTTGCATAGGAATTGTAGATTTCAAAGTCTTGCTAATCAATGTATGCAACATATTAATTTTTTTTTCCATTCCTGCCATTTTGAAGTGCTTCAAATATGCCTAATGTGCAAAATATAAGGCCTCCTTTTGAACCCCCTTATTCAGTTTCAGGGGGGTTTTACAAAGATATAAGTCATAAATGCTTGCATACCACTTCAAAAAGTTACTTCAACAAAGAAGTTAAAAGACTTATTATAAATGCAAGAGAGCTATTGTAAGCAAAAATGCTTTATCTTTTTGATGTTACCAATGAATATCTTGTTATCCGTGCCAATGTTGTCACCAATTGGAATTGTCCTTCAATGATTAGAGTTCTTGTGTATTTTTTATTTGTGGCCTCTCTTTTTATTTTTATTTTTTTAGTATGAGTGGATCGGTTTTATTTTCGTCGCTGCATAAAATGCAAGATAATGAAATGAAAAAAACCATGATGACAAAACACCAATAGTGACTAAGGTGCACACATAAAGATTCGAAGACCCCCTTATTCAATTTCAGACGGATCTAGAACTTGGACAAAAAAATCAATTTATTAAATATAATGGACCCATTATAACTTCCAACAACTCCTTATAACACCAAATACAATTTTGCAAGCACAATATGTTGAACCCCTTATAACTTCCAAAAACTCCTTATAACAATTCCGCCACAACTATAGAAATGCATATAATCATCTCCCAATATATTCTCTTACAATCAAGCTTACCTATCAAATGTCAAATTTGAAAAATTGTTTTTCGAAAAATATATATTTCTAAAAATCAAACTTCCATAAAAATTTAAAAAAATCCACCCACTTAAAAAAGTTCTAAACTAACCAAAATACATTCCTTTTTTTTTTAAATTTATTTATTTTCAAAGTGTATTTCAAAATCAAAATTTGTTTTTTTATACGAACCCTAAAATAAAAATGGTACCTGACCAAACTGGTGCTCTTCCATAGGGTTTCTTCCTCAGATCCTCCGCGGATTTTTTCCCCTGTGTCATATGTGGTCCTCCACTTCATCAACTGAGAGCGAGCTCAACGCACCAGCGAACTCATGCACGACTTCCACCATGAACGATGCTCTTATCCTGCAAATGGCAGCAACTCTGGCGGCTCTACTACCGGCAAACGACCATGCACGACTCTCTCTTGACGACAACCTCGAGCTCTGAGAGACCGGCGACTACATGTCATTGAGATTAAAGATTTTGTGATCATTATATCCATGAAGCTACTTCACGTGAAGATTCCAAAACATTCACTATTGAAGATCTTTGTACGAATTTGAAATACCAGCAATAATATGACTTGACAAGATCACAAGCAAAGAAAGTTCCACTTGATTCGAGGGGTGAGACCATACTTCCTTATCCTCCTTGGAAGTCATCCTTTTTTAAAATAAAACATCCATCCTGATCTAAGAAATCATTCCAAGTCCTCAAAATTATCGAAAATTTTGCCCAATTTTAAATACATCCACAATATCAATCAAAATTTAATGAGAATAATACCAAAATCATCAAAACTTTTGCCCAATTTTAAAATTCATCCACATCTTCAAATATGGATAAGATTTAGTAATAGTTTTACCAGACCTATAAAATAACTAACAAAATGGAGAAGACAAGAAGACAAGCCGAAAAAGCACCAAGCCAAATCAATTAATATGTACATAAATAATACATCTCAAAGTAATTATCCCACAACCGTATCATAACTAACCTATTGTTAAGGTTTAGTGAGGAATTATGATTATTTCTAATAGATATAAAAGTGAGGAAGGACTTCAACAAAGGGACAAAGAGTGAGAAATGAGATTGTTGATGAGGTATGTCCTAAGTTCCAAGTGAGATATTCTTTATTCATTCCATTATGAGTTTTCATAAGAGCCGAATTTCATTGATCAACGATATGCTCCAAGGTTATTTATTGAAGTGATCTAGACTGGTCTTAGATTGTTATATTTTCTTTTGAAATTAGTTGAGTTTTCCCTTATCCAAGCCTTACTTGAAAATGACATTTTCAATTGTAACTCAGAGTTGGCATTAATAAAAAGATTTTCTAATTTCTTCTCACTTTGAGAGCTTTTGGGATACTGTTATTTTATATTTTATTACATAATTCATTATTTTGTTTGAATTTCCGTATTTATTAGTCCTTTATTGACATACTCATTTCATTATTTCTTTGTATCATATTATTATTTTTTGAGCTGTAATACTTATATAAAACACACAAAAATTATATATATTTTAAAATGATATATGATCCGAGGATTACATTTATTGAGGTCCGATTAAAGTTTTGATAGGCTATAAACCAAGGTAATAATCCCGCCTATCTTACTTAGCCTGATGAAATTCGAAAATGTATGAGTAAGAAGTATTTCCATTCCTTGCATCACCATTTTTTTGGCGACCATACTAGGGAGATTTATTTACTCTCTGGTTTTTTTATTTTCTTTCTCACATTTTAATGACTTTTCCTACCCCTCAACAACTAAATCGTAGATTTCATTTTCCTGATCAAAGAAGCCTAACCTAGGGTCTGTTTGATTTTGTCTTGGAAATTTCCGTTTCCTGTGAACAATTTGAATGTTCTTCGGAAGTTATTGCATGTGACATAGAAATTCAAGAGTAAAGAGAGGCCATTGAAAGGAAAGCTCATAATCATTCTCCTAGTTAGAAGGTTGTCTTATGACCACTCAATCTTGTTTATCACGATGAGCGAGAGGTGAAACACTTGAATTTGATTATTTCTTTGAAATTGGAAGAAGAAAGACAATCTTAGAAAACCTTCAGCCAAAGCTTCGATGATCTTTGTTTGATTCTAAGACTGAGGTTACAAGTTAATAAAAAAATGTCTCTCCTAAGAATATCACAATGAATTCTTTTGGTGGTTCTGGTACCACAAGTGAACCCACTTCCTCATAAGATTCTTCCTCATCCATAATCGAAAGCATGTACAACCATTTCAATCTTGTTCAATCAACAACGATTCTTGTAAAGGTAATAAAATAATATGGTTTATTCCAATTGGAAGAAGACACTAACACTACTCCTTGGTATGCATCTTCTCCTTTGAATCTAAATCCAACAACCAATCCTATTCCAAAATTTAAGGATCGTTTTCCCAAGTTATCTGGCAGTGGAACTATCTCTGTCAATGAACATTTAGTTGCGTTATCTAATGTATGTCATAATATAGGGGTGAATGATAATGATAATTGTATGAGATTATTCTTAAACAATTTGAAAGGGAAGATTGATGCATATTTCTTTGAATTACCTTCTAAAGTATTTTCGACTTGGGATGAGTTATGCTATTGGTTTAAATCCACTTATGGACAACCCCAAAGTCCAACAAATTTGTTGAGAGATTATAACAATCTCGTTTATAACAAATGTGAAACAATCAAATCCTTTAATTCACATTTCACTAAATTGTATAATAAGATCCTTAAGATTATCTGACCTCATAATCAAGATTGTAACATCTTGCTCTGACGCACTAAGTGAAATTATTCTTAGAGGACACTTGCTTGCAAGTGATCCGGATTATTATGCTATTAAAACATTTGATTTTGATTATGAGGCGTCATGGGTTGATGACATGGTTTAACTGCATTGACATAGATAGGTGCTATTGAATTGGTTTTACTTAGTGTGTAGGATTTTGGACCTCAAGGATGCAGAGGCATCGACTGAACCCCTTGGACTCCCAATCGAGTCAGGGAGTGTACCATTGGGGTTTGATTGTTTTACTGTGTTATTAGTGCATCTGATTAGATGATATGATATGGATATGTTCTGACATGATTTGTGATGATGCAGGCTGACGATAGCTTGCTGATCAGACTCACATGTGGAGTAAAGGGGTCACGCACAACTACCGGAGATGTTGAGGGAGAGGTGTGGACAACAACCCTACCACAACCTACTAGCACTCTCGTCGTGGCTTGAACTATAGGTTAACGTTTACCTAGTTTGAGAGGACCCACGATGCCGTTAGGGTAGACTGTGACAGTCGCTCACGATGATTCTAAGGGGCGCGCAATAAGGCGAGGGCCTTATTCCTTAGAGGCCCTTAGTCTCCCACAAGTTCACCTGGCAGAGTATTGACTCCAAGGGTTTTTGATGTCTACCAAGTCAGTCAAGAGGTGAGTGGAACCCTTGGAGCATGTGGTGCATCCTGAAGGGCACGTCGCGCAAGAAAAATAGAAAGAGGCGAGTGACACCCTTGGAGCACATAGTGCGTCCTGAAGGGCACGTCGTGCAAGGGAACAGATGAGGCGAGTGGCATCCTTGGAGCACCTAGTGTGTCCTGAAGGGCACGTCACGTTGTTTTGATAAATGAATGAACCTAGACGGCCTTAGGATGAACAATGTGATAAGAATTTTTAAAAAACCTTTTCCCTAATAAAATGTCGCCCATCACGAAAATTAAGGTCTAGGTCTAAATCATGCTAGTGGTAAAATTTTATCCTTTAAAAAAAAATGATATATATATATAATAAAATTAAAAACAAAATAAATAAAGAGTATGATCTTCGTTAAATCTTGTAACACAGAGGGAGTAAGAAATTTTATTTATTCAAAAATCTGTTGGAATAAAAAAAAAAGGGGAATTAATTGTTTAATTATTTTTGATATATTAATTAAATGAGAAAAGGGAAAAATGGTTAATTTCCACACCTTCCTTTTTGAGTTCTAATTAAAAAGGGGAAAGAGGGAAAATCTAAAATATTAAGAAACTAGGAAAAGAGTTAAACATAAAAATGAGAAAAAGGGGAACATAAGGGAAAAAGCAGAAAGTCAAACTTAGTAAAATATCTACCATTTAAGAGTTTTCTAATTTAAACTAAACTAGCAATTTCATAATAGGGAAAGCCATTAAAACCTGTAAGAGAATTTGGGGACACCTAGGAGTGATTCTAGGAGTAACTTTAGGTGGGTGAGGGAAATAAAGATAACTAATTAATTAAATAAATTAATTTATGGAGGAATGAAGGGGATGTGTGACACTTGTACGGGGAGGAATTTTTAGGAATTAAATTTTAAAAACTTAATTAAACGAAATTTTAGGAAAGTAAGGAACCACAAAACTCTATATAATGAAGGGAGGAGATGGAGGTTGGATCCTCTTCTGTTTGCGTAACGTTACGTTGCAGAAATATCTATTTGATTGACTTAACTTATGGGAGTTGGGATACCTAGCTCGGTGAGGAGTGGTAGCTCGGCCTTGCAAGGCGAGCTGGGAGCTAGTCGAAATCTCTGGATAGTGAGTGTGTGGCTCCTTTGCGGCTCTGGGGGGCTAAGGGGGAAGAAGAGTACCCCTAGCATTGGCTGGGAGGTACCGGTGAAGTCTCGACGATCGGCGAGCGGGAGTTGCACGGAGCGTGCGGGACATCATTCAGAGTGGGTGATCAAGCAACGATACACTTTCTTCGTTTGTATGGTCAATTGTTTTAGAACTTATGCTTGAATCTGCATTTTTACTTGGGTAAGTGAACTGATTGTCTAGATGATTTTCTGAAATTTTCTTAGCTTAGCTCGATGATAGATTGACTCCCATGGATTCATTTCTCTGCATGTCTGGACCACCTTGCTGTGTTGATTGTGACCTTCTTGGTTGTTTAACCTTTGTCCCTAACTCACCAGTCCTCGCCTGAGCATTCGGCCAGGAGCCTGATCTACGGTCGTCGCCTTAGCGTTAAAAGACCTATGGATCTCAACGCCCTGCTTTCCTGTGCGAGGATGAGAGCGAAGGACAAACCTATTAGCTAGCTACCCTTGATGATTGTCCCTGACTGATTGTTGATTCCGCCATCTAGCAATGACCTCTGCGTGTGGATTATCTTGTGTCCTGGTTGGTTTTCTCTAAGCCTTGATCGATAGATCCCCTGCAATCATTCCATGACCTTTCTCATTGGATCCTCGCATTCTCTTATTGTTGTCTGCGCTGTATTGGGGTTATAGCATTGGATGCATGAATTGATTCCCTGCTTGCAAATTTTTGGGTATTTTGGCAATGAAAAAAATGAATTTATTTCATGTCTGTATTTCTGTATTGGTCTTCTGGAAGGGAAAAACGTTTTTATTGCTTATTACTGTCTGCATTATATTTGTATTCTGGCAATGAAAAACAAATGAATTTATTTCATGTCTGCATTTCTGTATTGGTGTCCTGGAAGGGAAAAACGTTTTTATTGCTTATTCCTGTCTGCTTTATATTTGTATTTTGGCAATGGAAAAAAAATGAATTTATTTCATGTCTGCATTTCTGTATTGGTCTCCTGGAATGGAAAAACGTTTTTATTGCTTATTCATGTCTGCGTTGTATTGGTATTCTGGCAACGAAAAAATGATTTGATTCCTCTGTCTGCATTTGTTCTTACTTGAGGCGATTTTATCCATATTGAAGACTGAGATATGCTTAACAACATCCTGCTACCAAAGTGCTGTTTAAATACCCACGTTTTTGCTTTTAAAGGTTGACATAGACTGCTGTTTAAAGGCCCATGAAGTCGCGTTCAAACTAATGATTGTTTTGCTGTGAATAACCACGGTTTTGAAATTTAAAACAGATTGTGTGATGCAGAAATTCGCCCACGTTTTTAGCTTTTCAATTCATCCAATTTCTTGCTGTGAATCGACCACTTTTTCCTTTAAAAACTTGTTTGCGTTTTACTGTTGAAGGCCCACGAAATTTCCATTCAAACGCATGGCTGAGGTTGCCGTAAATTCCCACGATTTTTGCTTTAAAACGTTGCCTGAGATGGCCGCATTTACCCATGATTTTTGGCTTTAAAACATTTGCCCGAGCTTGCTGTTTTTGTCCATGAAATTGCTCTGATAGACTGACTGAGTTGCTTTTTTAATACACCCATGAAATTGCTTAAAAGCATTGACCGTGTTGCTGTAGAATTCACCCACGATTTTATCCGTTTAATCCTGAGTTCACTTGCCGGAATGACCAGGATTCGCCTTCAAGTGGTTGCTGCATTTTCCCTTGAGTGTTGCACCACATTTTGCTAAATTGGTTAAACCCATTCTGCTGTAGATGATTATCGATGATATTGGTTGATTCATTTCAGTTGACAATAATGATTTACTGGTTCATTTCCTTCTGATGATAATGTTGATAATATTGGTTAATCCCATTCGTTAGTAGATTAAGATTTGTTTTTGGCTGAACTGAGTGAATTGGATAAATCCCTTTTTGTTTAATCCAAATCGGCAGAAATGTTAAGAAAAGGAGGGAGTTAAATATTACCACCGATTAAACATTTATTTACGTTACCTCCTTGCTAATTTGTGACTCCACTTAACTTTAACTTGCTTCTTCAATTACTTACCAACAAGGATGGACTAATAAGCAAGTTGAAAAAGGAATGAGTACTAATTATACAAATGATTAGTTGGTAAATGAATGATTTTTAATTATTAAATTAGTGATGAGAATGAATGTTTACTAAAATAGTAGTTCCGTTGAAAAGAATGATTTCTAAATGTGACTTTTGGTTCGATAATGGAAGGGATTTAAATATTAAAGAGACGTTTGGGTTAAAAAGGATTGGTCATTAAGTTAAACCTTAGAGTTGTCCCACTCACCTTGTAATCAAATTTAAGCACTCATTACCTACTCTTAAGAATACTTTTCTTAGAAGTAATGGTTTAAACCTTCTCACTTGTTTTAGTATTTTCACTACTTACATATTTAATAGGAATTTCAAGGAAATAATGCCAAAGACTCCCTTGTTTATTGATAAGTCTCTTAGGAACTACCGTGAGAAAAGGCTGAGTTAATTTTAATGACTTAACAAGCATTGCATTTAATGATTCCACCTTGTTAAATTATGTTAGTCATTCGCAAGAAATTATACTATGACTTGGTACCATTGTAGGTATATTTGTTAAATCTTTAATTTAGAGCGTTCTTAAGGTTAAATTAAATTAACATGTTGACTTAATCGCAATTTACAAATGATTTCAATGCTAATATAAAATTGTAATTGGCGACTAAATGAAATGTAACTTACTATCAGATTGTAAATCTATGTTAAATTTAGACTGGTTAATTGATCTGTAATTAACGTCAATTTAAATCATAGATATTGACCATTTAGCCTTGATTAATGGTTGGGTAGTTGACGAAGTCGTTTTTAGCTTGCGCTTCCCGTTGAGGGTGTTGATGTTTATTATTAATTAATGTTTGTACTTGGTTTGTAAACGTTCAATGTGATTGGTTTTGCTCACTGTAAGGGTTCTAGTTGCTTGTGTAATTAATTTTGGGTGTGTTGGGTTGTTTGGATGATTGTCCTTAGCTTAGTAGGCTTGGTCTACTTGTGTAGGGCGGGATTTAGACACCTCCTTGTTCCTCAAAATAGTTGCCAACCTTGAGACCTTAAATGGTCAAAATCGATGGGAACCTGAGCTTGAGCGTTGCTTATGTGTCCTGGAGGTCCTAACAATTGCAGGGTAGGACGGGCAGGTAATCATTCTTATTCTTCGTTGGTTTAATGTCGTACATTGCTTCCAGGTGCTTGATGTGCTTTTATGTTAGGTCGTTATGGTTGTTGTGGCATGAGTTGCATGCATTGTGTTCGTCGTCGTGTTGTGATGTTGAGTATAATGTCATTACTACCTTCTTACACACACATACAAACAAAAAATTTTGCACTTGTTATGTGAGGCTGTTTTCGTAATGAGAAGACTCGTTACAAAGATGCTTTAATGCATTACCTTATTCTTATCACCATAGATTAGAAGAGAAAAGTGATAACATTCTAGGATTATCTCTGTAAACGTGTTTAGAATTCGAAGAACATTTAACAAGAATAAGTCTCCTTGTTGAAGATCACGTTAAACAAATTGATATGTCCACTGTATTGTAGCTTGTATAGGACATGAGAAACAAGATGATTTATTTTGAGAGAAAGAGTGTTGCTTCAAATTCTTAAGAAACCTCCACACAAGCTACCTTGAGAAATCAACCTCAAAATTTTCATCCTAAGGAAGTACTCTCGAGGGCATGGTGTAATTTTTGCAAAGAAAACCATGGCAAAAATACTTGTGAAGTGAGAAGGAACACAAGAGAACAAACTTGGGAAAATATCCGATTCTACAATCGCTTCTTTATATTGGGATCCTGAAAAGGATATACTAATGGTTGATACTCAGAATAAATATTATCAAAACAAGAACAAGGGTGGTCCTCGAAAAACCACTTTTCCCCCAAGTATATCTTCTCATAAAACTGACTCCCAATCCACAAGGGGTAGTCAACACCCCGAGGTAAATACAACCTCATCTTCTTCATCAATGTATAATATTTGGAAACAATTGGCTAATATTAAAGCATATTCTTCCTTATTGGATATGGTAACTGTTCCTGAACAACAAAAGCATTTAAACGATTTTATGGATGGTAAGAATCCTATTGTTGCTAGTTTAATTGAAGAACAAGATGACTAAGAATTGTATGTAAATAAGTTAGGCATATATAATCCTAGGAACCCTCTTAAAAATTCTCTTTTTTATGTTTCAATAAAGATCATGGATAAAATCACACATTTTTGTCTGATTGATGGGGGATTTGGTCCCAATGTCTTGTCCAAAATCATTATGTACAAATTCAAAAATCATGCTATTATATAATGGAGCTAGTATAGTACTTTACTTGCCTATAGGAAAAATCCATAATTTTTCTTATAGGTTAGAGTTTGCTTGTACTAATAATGTGACATAATTTGAAGCCTTAATGCTTGCTATACATAATTCTTTTAATGCTGGGAAGCATGGTGTGACCAGGGTAGATTCAAGGTGGGCACAATTTTTATTTCTTAGGTAGAAGCCCCACCTTGGCTTCAACCTGGAAACATCCTAAAAGAATCAAAGGCAATAAATGGGCTTGGAGGCTGCATTGAAAATGAAGGTGAAACACACCCTCTACAAAGGCGCCCATAAGTGAGACAATACAACCCCTTGTATGTCATGAACCCCATGCCAAAAATTATTCCCCTCATACATGACACATCATCCACATGAATTATAAGGAGGCCCCCTCGGTAAACAACTCTAAACTTGAGGTATGATTCACCCAATAGGTCCTTTTGTCAACCCTCCCATGCCTAAACTTGACAAAGTGCATAGGGTATTTGAGCATTGGTTTATTTTGATGAGGTAGTTTGGATGTACATGATTAGATGGATCTTTTATTTATTTGATTTACTCATCATGATGCTTTGACTTGAGATCCTTGGAGGGTGTATAGATTGGTTTTTGCAGGACCCAACTGGTGGACAATTTTGGAGGAACAAGCATAGCTTGGGATTCCATGGGGCTTGAATCCCATAGGTTGGATGCCAAGGGCCCACATGCCAGATCACAAAGACATGCCTTTGGAGGATCTTACCCAACCCACACATGCCAAACGATTTGCTTGAAAGAGGCAAAACATCACCTTCTTGGAGATTGACGTCACACATGGGCTAGGTTGTGGTGGTGATGTGACACTTGACACTTTGATGAGGATTGGCACCTTGATTTAGTGGAGAGAAGTCCTAGCGCCTTGGAATATGGCTTTTGGAATCCCAATATTGCTTCTCCAATCTCAAGGACTTGACTTAAAGTGCCAAAAGTTACCCAAAAGGAGGGTGACATCATGTTTTAGGGTTTCTTTCATGTGCAAAAGCATGAATTGAATAATATTATTTTGTAAAGGGGAAAGATTAGGTATTTTTACCCCCTTATCTTTTGGTTTACCCTAAATTAAGTGGAAAAACTATGTTTAGAACATTTTGTATAAATAGAGATCATTTGTATCTCATTTTGAGCATAACTCTCCCATTGTGAGAAGACTCCTAGCTGAAATTTGCGTCCTCTTCGGGAAATGTCTCTCTCTTGTTCTATTTTTATGGTTTCTTTTTGATATTGGTGGATGATGTGATGTGATATCTCTAGTGGATCTATTCTCTTGCATTTGTGGTGGATTAATCTTGGTAAAAATGAGGTTTATCATGTTGATGCTTGAACTAGGTAAGAAATATATCTTATTGTTGCTTCATTTCTTGGTTACAAGTTTGATTTGCTAGACTTATTTGGGAGTATAATGGAATACAACCCCACCATATTCATTATTTTTTTCTTGGAATAATTATTGCATAAGGTTTTACTAGGATAAGTAAAAGAGCTTACACCCTCCTAATACTTCCTAGTTAACCTTGCTTGCCTTGGGGAGTAAAAGGGCTTACACCCACAAGGATATAACATTTCTAGCTCATTATTTATCTGAATCCATAACCCAATATCTAAAGTTACTAATTTAATTGCATTGGAGAAATAAAATCTTGCATTGGTAAACATGAAAACTCATGATTTTGAGATTGTCTAAATTGGAAGTTGTTCTAGCTCCTTGAGGCCTCCTAAAGCCCTGAAGGCATCTTGTTTCTATAAGAAATTCTTGCTGTTGTTATAAAAATAAATCTACATCCAATAGGTCTACAACAAACCCTAAACACTTTCTTGAATAACTCACAATTCAACCGTCAGAAGTTGCCAATATTTTGCCCCTACAATCTACTAATCATAGTGCACTTTTTGGGTGGGTTACTTGCAATTTTTGGTGGCTGTATTTTCTGCTGTAATAACTTGTTTGATACAGCCATAAGGCTGATAAATTATCTCTACAACACTTGTTTATAACAACCTTACATTTTTTCTAAAGTCTTTCTCTTTCAGTCTTGAGTTGTACTAGTCATATCTAGCTTAGCTCTTGTATCATTATCTTGACTTTTGACACTTATTTAGTAGCTCTAATAATAAATTTGTTTGCTGATATATATATATATATATTTTGACTGTTGAAAATTAGGGACAACAAGCTTAAATCACTTTTCCACCTAAAATATATCTCGTACAATTGGTTTTTCTCGTTTCTCGGGTAGGTACAAACACTTTCAGCAGGTACCCGAGGACTTGGAAATCTTAAACCACTCCCACAACTAATTCTCAAACCTTCTTCCATTTAGGAACTTGAACTATAGGGGAATTAATTTCATCATCTCATTTTTCGTCTAATTTCCCCCTAGGGTCACCTAGGATTCCCCTCTTGAGGTGATCACTTCACCTCTAAAGTGACGAGAATACCTATCTAAGGTGACAATAGGTAGGTGTTCTCTTAGTTCTTTTCATATTGTGGTTTGGGTCAGGATTTTCCCAACCTACAACTTGTGCGATAACATGGATCTTATCATTAACTTGGTTAATAAAACCTATACCCTATCCAACAAAATTTTAAAGATATATACACAAGCGGTTTGGAAAATAATTTCAAATCTATTATCTTTCAATATTACTCATATAAGAAGAAAACTAAATTCAATGGAAGATAGGTTGGATGTTTTAGTAGCCAATCCTACAAGGAAATTACTCCATCAAAGACCACATTGTAATTTTATGTCACTATATCGTCCTCATTTTCCAGAAAACATTTAATCTTGACAAGTTTTCTCTAGTAATGAGCGCATATGTGCCTTATTATAGAATGAGCCTCTAAAAAAGAAATAAATTATTTCTTTGGAAGATAACAAATTTCCCAAGGGATTATCCCCTTTGGAAAACTCATTTTCATGTAGTGATGTAAGTAATCAGAAGAAACGCATAGGGAGGGAGTCAAAAAGAAAAATAGGAAAGACTATTCATGTGAACATTGGGATTCAAGAGGATCCAAATATTTTAAAAATTGGAGCTCAATGTTCAGAACAAGAGAAACATACATTCATGGATTTGTTTCATGAATTTCGTGATGTATTTGCATGGTCCTATGAATCTTTGTGTGGATTTGATATGAGTGTAATACAACACACAATTCCTATTAAATAAGAAGTGAATCCAGTAAGCCAAAGACAAAAACTGATAAATCCTGCACTTGAAGAAACCATTATTAAAGAGGTTGAGAAGCTTTTATTTTCTCATATAATTTTCCCTATTAAATATTCATAATGAGTTTCAAATATTGTCTTAGTGCAGAAGAAGAATGGATATATTAGATTATGTGTTGATTTCTGTGCCTTGGATAGGGAAAGTTTTAAAGACAATTTTCCTCTTCCTAATATGGAATTAATTTTATAGCAAGTAATAGGATCTCAAATGATGTAACTTCTTGATGGTTTCTCAGGATATAATCAAATACGCATCAAGAGAGTTGACAAATATAAAACTACTTTCACTACACTTTGGGGCACCTTTGCTTATGAGCGTATTCCTTTTGGCTTAATCAATGCATGTGCCACTTTCCAACGAGCTATGAAAATAGATTTTGATGATCTGATCGGTAAAATTATTCAAAATTATCTTGATAACTTAATTGTATATTCTAAAATCTGAGAAGATCACTTTGATTATATTAAACAAATTTTTATTCATTGCAAAAAATTTGGCATGCCATTAAATCCTACAAAATCTATTTTTGGTGTCATTGCAGGAAAACTCCTTAGACATATTGTATCTAATCCGGGCATCAATATTGATCCAGAGAGAGTTATTTCCATTCACAATCTTCAACCTCCAACTTCCACAAAAGAAATTCAATCATTCATGGGTAAGATCAATTTCATCAGAAGATTTATATTTGATTTTGCTAGAATGGTTAAACCAATTCATGATTTGTTAAAACAAAATCGAGCATTTTCCAGGAATAATACTATTGAAAAAACATTTGTAGAAACAAAAAATGCAATTAGTTCTGCACCGGTCTTGGCAAAGCCTGATTTTACAAAATAATTTATCATATATACTAATGCTACTGAAGGAGCTATTTCTGCAATTCTTCTTCAGAAAGATGATCATAATAATGAAGAACCAATAGCTTACATGAGTTAAAGTTTATTTGAAGATGAATTTAAATATACCTTAATTTAAAAACATACGTTTTCTCTTGTTAAAGCTATTGATAAATTTCTTCATTTCATTCTTGGTAAACATACTCAGGTAAAAGTCTGTTTACCTACAATGAAATTTTTACTTTCACAAACACATCTATTTGGAAAGCTTGCACATTCGCTTGCCAAAATATAAGAACATGATTTCACGATTACTACTTCTATTACAATCAAGGGACGTGATCTAGCTCTACCCATGGCTCAACATATTGAACTAGGATATTCTTATGAAAATGATCAATATGCCTTATCAAAATTGTTCTTAATTGAATATGAGAATCTTGATCTAGCAACACATCGCTGGTATCGACACATAATTTATTATTTGTAGTATGAAAGATGTCATGATAATGCATTATGAACAAAGGATGTATCGTCTTGATGCCTCCAAATATTTAATTTTGAATACTTCTCTCTTCCGTAGGTCTGCTAATGGATTGCTATTACACCGCGTTGATGATATAACAACCCAAATGATTTTGAGAAAATTTCATGGATCAATAGATTCTGATATTCACATAGGTGGACACTTTGCTGCTAAAACTACTGCACATAAAATCTTAAGAACTAGTTATTATTGGCCTTCTATATTTAGATACTCATACAAGTTCTTACAAACTTGTAATGAAAGCCAAAAAGCTGTTAGTCGGGAAAATTTTTCTTCCATGCCTTTACAATCGGTCATACCTGATTTTCCATTTTTTAAATGGGGATTAGACTTTGTTGGACCAATTAATCCTCCATATTTTGCAGGTCATATTTTTATCCTATCTGTCACATATTACTTTACAAAGTGGACTGAAATATTTCCTCTTAAACATGCACAAGATGATCAAGTAATCTCCTTCCTTGAAACAAATATCTTCTCTCGATTTGGTATTCCAATTGAGATCATCCTGGATAATGGACCAACTTTCATATATGGAAAGTTGACTCAATTCCTTAATAAGTTTGGAGTGGAACATTTCACTTCACAACTTATTACCCTCAGGGAAATGGGTAAGCCGAGTCAACAAATAAAAATTTGGTTAAAATTTTAAAGAGGGTAATTAATGGCAAATCCCGCTAGTGGCACAACTTACTAACTTATTCCTTATGAGAAGATCACACAACCACTAATAAAAGCATGGGTCCTACCCCATTTCAGTTTTTATATGGTGAGGAATCCATCATGCATGTTGAACTTGAACTTACCTCTCTCAGATTAGCCTTGTAGGATGAAGAGATGAATTCTACAGATATCCCTCAAAGATTAAATGCTGTGTTGGACTTATGCTCTTAATAATTTGAAGAAAAGACAAAAAAATATTAAAAATATTTCAATAAAAAGTCAGAAAAAAATACTTTTGCAGTTGGTGAAAATGTGTTTTTATATGATTATGCTCATGTAGATAAAATGAAACACTCAAAATTTCAAAAATTATAGCTCGAACCTTATAGAAACGCCTCTGTCATCGAAAATAATTCTTACTTTCTCAAAGACGAAGATGGAATATTATTTTCATATAGTACCAATTGTTCACATCTGAAACACTATGTTGAAGCAGACTAAAGTCTAAATTGATTATATCTAATATTGTTTCATGTATAGATTTTGTTTTTTGTTATTTTTAGTGTGTTTCCTATATATTTTTTTATCTTTTATTTTCTTCTTTCTTACTTGAGTTTTATTTCTGGAAGATTTAATCAGACAAATGGATTATTCAAGTTACATTATTATTCATTGGTTTCACAATACTTTTTGTTAATTTTACCCAAAATAATGAAGAATGCAAACAACAAAAGACAAATAAATTAACTTTCTTATGTCCACAATGCTATTTTCTAAGTAGTTTCCAAACTAGATAAACCAACTTGCTGCAACTCGATTGATACAACTCTTCCCTGTTTTCTTTTTTCCCACTCTCCCCTTCCACAAATGTTTTTTTTTTTAATCTGTTGGCACACTTTAAATTCTGATCTTAAATTTTGTTTGAAACATCATTCTTGAGAAGAAATTTCAATCAATGGATTAAATAGTTCTAAGAATGAAACCAGATATTTTGAGTTCTAGTCTATTGAGATTAGACTACCATGTGAAGTCACCATGCGTTGACTCATACTTCATTCACCTATTCAAAGAGTTTGCAAAGAGTTTCAAAACTTATAATTCTTTAAGAGACTTAATAGGATAACTATAATAGGTGGGGTACCCTAGACAAGAGAATTGAAATTGTATGGCTTATGATATAGTATCAATATATCATAGTTTAAGTGTGGGATATTTCTTTACATCAAAAATTTGTCCTCAAGGTACATTTGATTGCATCCATAATAATATGCTTGCGTAAACATATTTCTCTTGGCACAAAAGCGACATTTGGTATGATGATGTGTTTCAGTTTTGTGTGCCCCACATCTCAATCGTTTAAAAGATCACACAACAAGATTCAATAATAAATCACAACATATTGTTTATAAAGACATATATGGTGGCATGTTTTATTTACAATATGTTTTGAAACTTTGCATGGCATTAACATCTTGAAAGGTTGTATAAAGTTTTACTTTACATTGACCATATAAGTGATATTCATGGTTATACTTATTGGCTTGACATTGGAATTATGAGTCAAACAAGGCATACTTAGCATATACGTTATGAAGTTAACATGCCCTTGACACTCACATAAAATATGGTATGGTTTTGGTAACTCTTGCACTCACGATGTTTTTTGGTTCGAAATATTGGTGATATTTCATATTCTATAAAACCCACATCATAATGTATTAAGTGCGCGATATCTCATTACACAGATTATTATTTTGATGTGAAAAGGAAAATTTTAAATAGTGCATACAATATGGAAGTAATAGACTATATTTGATATCAACATATCACACAATAGTTGAAGTTCATATATTGTGAGTTGGCCATGCATTAAACTGGAAATGAGTGGAAATTTATGACCACCGTACTAGCACTTTGCAAACTTTGGAATTCGTTAGGGATTTTCATTTGGTTTTTGGACTATGGGAAGAGAGGTATAGTGCTACATTTTGCTCCAGGAGATAGTTTGTTCATTGTGGCAACTGTGAAGCTGGTGCGACTACTTGGACTTGAATCAATATAAATATTGGTTTCTTCTTGCATGGTATGTACCCACACAAAGTCGAAATACGATACTTTAGCATATTTGTTAATAAATGATTTAGTTTGGATCTATAGATGGTTTCTATTATGGAGTTTTTTATTTTCAAATGTCTTCCACTGGTATACACAGATTTTTATGATTGAAAGAGTTTGAATTTTTTTGAGAGAAGCTGAGTTCAAATAGTTTTATGTTGAAAGAGGTTGTGGCAATGAAGTTGAAGATGGGTTTTACTTGTTTTGAATTCTCTTGAAGATCATTGTTGTTACTCACTCATTTTATCATTTTCCATGAATTTTAGTCTGTTTTAGAATAGTTTGGTTGTGACACAAATGAAGAATGAGTTTCGGTTCAAACTAGGAATGATAACCAAAATTATCATGGATAAATGCGACCCGAGTTTGGTATGAATTCGTTTGAAAATGTATGAAAGTTAAAACCCTAGTTACATTGATACCAAAGCCCACATCTAATCTCATATTTAGTCACTTTTCAAACTTAATATTTCACCTCTGCTAAAAGAACTATCATTTGAAGTCTAAAGTGATGGAATCCATTTCTTTATATTTACCATTTTGGTGACTTCATTTTACATTAAATATATGGTCATTATGAAGAAAATCTCGCCCAACTTTCTTGCATTGGTTGTCTTAATAAAAATTATGGTCGTGTTTTTCTAAGAAAATTCTATTGTTTACCCTGATATTCCAACTCATACCTAGCTCACTGATTTGAATAATTCATAGTATGGAAAACTGCCGACTTTCACTTAAATTTTTGGAGATACCTACATGGGTTAGTTTTTAGACCTATATTCATTCTCTTATCCACATGGAGTCTCTATATTCTATTCCACTATGTCAAATGGCTTACTATTTTTTTTAAAGTGTGTGTTGGATTCCATATAAGCTCTTAATATTTCAGGTGTTTGTAAGAATCGTAAACGAAACAAATCATAAGTTGCAACTATAGGTTGGTTAATACACCATTTCCAAAAGATGACATGAGGATTGTGGTGGTAATTGACATTGATTCATTTATTTTGATTGTTGTAGATTGCAATTGTTTTGCAAATACTATTTTGGGCATTATAAAGAATGATGTGGTCTTTCCAATACTCAATTCTAGTTGCTATGGGTTGTTGGATGACATTTTCACATACTTGTTGGGTTATTATTTGGAAACAAATGTAAATAAATGTATATACAACGGAAGTGATGAATATGTTAAAATACTTTCACATGGAATATTGTGTCACGTTCTCCATTGTTTCTCACTTTTCATAACTATTTTTCCTTTGTCATTTAAA
>ML789124.1:132980-157007 GCA_009831015.1 Picea engelmannii | reverse complement strand
TTATGTGTTTTGATAGGCCAGGGAGCCTAAGTGTTGAAGGCCAGGAGCCTGTTGATGTACTTGTATGTATGCAGATCAATTAATAAAATATAAACACCACCAGTGCAGACCGACCACGATGAATGAGTGATGGGGGACTGAGCATCCACAGAGTGGGCAAGGAATTAGGGGCTGAAAGGTGGGAAAGGGGCTGAGTGTTGAGCCTAGGGGCTAAGCCTAGGGGGCTTAGGCCTGGAATAATATTTTAATATTATTTCCAAAAAGAGCCATGTGCATATTATTTTATCCTAAGTCCTTTGGAAGGACACGTGTTTTCCCAAGTGGTGGGAGGAAGGCGTACGGATGGAACGCATGCAGTTTCCAGGGTGACAAGTGTCAACCCTGGTGCATGCAAATAAAACCAATGCAGTAAGTCGTGAGTGGGTCTGATCCATTCGATCCGATTGTCCTGGGGAGAGCCGTGGAAGCCATCTTCCAGAATACCCTGGTTTAACTCTGAAAGCCGTAAAGCCCGTGGTTGTCCGAAGAAACCGTGTACACCCTGTCCAGAGCTGGGGAGTCTGTGCGTGTCTCCGGGAAAACCCGTGTGCGCATTCCCTGAACAAGAAGCCTGTGCTGAATTGAGTGGAAGTATCTTTGTTATTCGGGGAAGTTGAGCTAGCCTGTGTGTGAAGTCCCTGTTCCGAAATCATCCCGTGAGATTATCCCGTGACCGTTGAACCGTTTTGGGAAGCAATTGTCTATGTTTCCCGTGGATTGTTGTGACCACGCAGTACTGGACTGCATGAGGCTTGTTGTCCTGTGAGCGACTCCTCCAGGTGAGAGAGTGCGCAGAGGGAGAAGAGAACTCCTGGAAGGAACCCTGTAGCTGCCATAGAGCCCGGAGAATTTTGGTCCGGTCTGTTCCTATAACCCAAGGTAAGAGAGACTGGCAGTCGAAGGACTGTCTAGGTGACAGAGAAGGTGCACTCTCCTAGGGTGGAACAAGCATGTGGGGAATGAGGGTCTGTGGGAGTGAGCATGGGAGATTCCTGGGAGATCTTTCTTCCTGGTGATGTGTATGTGCTATCTTCCCTGTAACCTCAGCCTAGCCTAGGATTCCTTGCCTTGGGGTGGAGCTCGGTCCCAGCTCGGGGGTGACCCACTGTTGAGCTGATGAACAGTGTGGTCTAAGGCTGGGAGGTTCGTGGAAGGCCTGCACTTGGTTGGTGAATTCTACAGCTGTTCAAAGATAAGTATCTGAATTATGTTTTTATCACATTTGGCATGACTGTGCTGTTCATGTATCATGTTTTCCGCTGTGTAAATGAGTTACTATGGAATGCGATGGAATGTTTAATTGTAGCAGCAATTTATATATTTTACTCTGAGATTTAAGTGTGTTTAATTGTTTAAATGCATTTGCTTATAATTTCTGTACGAATTATGTAAAAGTCCGTGTATAGAATGGTAACTGAGAGGTTTGAAAACCTGGGTAGTGTAAAAAGGTACACTACAGACCATTCATAATTTTCATCTTTTTTTGTTTTTTCATAAATCCCTATTCATGTTTAAGAAAAGGTATATTGAACTCTTTAAAGAGGCATACATAGGATTGAAGTTTGAGATTGGCTAAATAAATTAGAAGAGAAAATTGTTGGTGGTGAATAAGTTTTGGTTTTCTTTCCCCTCTTATACATTATTCCTTTTTCATTTATCCCATTCATACTTGTTCTTCCATGCTGTAGATAGAGCCTTATTAAGTCATATTTAACAATTATTGCAATGAATGTTTATTTTACTTTTTGTTGTATTATACTTAAAGAATTACTATTGAACGATTGAAATGACAACAACACAAAAAAATGAGCTTCTTTAGCAGGGGAAGTAGAGGGAGTAACAAAGGTAACAAAGGAGGAAGAGGCAGAAGGCCTAACATGTTTTGGCAGCAAGGGAGACACAATATGATACTATTCTCTATCCATTTTGATGCAAATCCAGATGAGTTCAACCAACTGGTGCAAACTGGTTACCTAAAACTCAAAGGGTGGCATCCTTTTCCTCAACCCATAGCTCCTCCTAGTGTACCTTTGCATCCTCACCCCAGTAGCAAGGAAATTCTCAAGCTTCTCGTTCAACCTGCAAATGATGGTTGGGATAATAATACAATGAACCCTCCTTCTGGTATTGCATAGTGGCTTGTTAGTCCTAGAGATCCCCCTCTATCTCATCACACAATGCCTTTTGTTACATCAATTGCTTTCGTAGTCTGTTCTCCTCCCAAGGAACATAAAGTGCCCTCTCATGAAATTCAAATTGATAAAGGGAAGAGGCCTATTTCTACCCCTAACATCGATACATCCTAGTCATCCTCTGTACCCTCAAAGCAAAGTTCAACAAAGGAAGAAAGTGGTAAGAGGGAATTTACCTTCACTGACATGCATCCAAAGTTAATTAAGCATGAAGAGAAAATAGATTTTCTCGAGGACATACTAAATCTTAAACTAGAGGAGTCTAAAGGCATGAAAGAAAGAGAAATTTATTTTAAGAAGAAATACCCCCATCTCTTTTAAATTATGTTATGGCAATGTTTATTATTTTTACTTGGACACGTGAAACCTTGTTTTGGGATAAACCACTGACATATGATATTTTTTTTTGAAAAATTAAAAATATCATATTAATTTGATAAATGGGGAGGTACAAGTGTTTGGTGACATGGGATTATTTTGATGAATGCCATTTATTGATTTATTGGAAGTAGTTGGTGCTGGTAAGTAAGAGATTACTTGTATAAGACATATTAAATATGCAGATAATATGGATTTAAAAACTTAAACTGATGATCTGAATGATAAGATCTCAAAAATTTATGTCGTTTTAAAAAAAAACGACACTAAAAACAGACTTCACATGTGAAAGTTATCCCCCTTTTAAAAAATGCATAAACGATAACCAAAGGACCACGTGGTGGTGTAAGTTGCTTTATGAAGTGACCCACTTTTATAAAGAGAAGTGGGGATAATTTATACAATGAAGTTACTTTATAAAAGAAAAGATGCATGCAAAATAAATAACTCTAAAATAAAATATTAAAGCTACTTATAGTGATTCACTTTTATACTTGAAGTGAAATACACTTCACAATTTGAGCATGAAATTTAAAAAAAAAGTAACAAAAATACAGACTTGAACTCAAGACCTTTTACTTAATAAGGAAACTTTTAACCAAATGGGTTAGCAAAACATATTGTATTGTTTCGCAAGATGATTATTGTTGTTGTTGTTGACGGCCTTGGAGAGCGTGCTAAAAAAAATTCTTTTCACACAAGAAAAAAATTTGCTTCTAGATGACAACAAGGGTACTCTTTTCACACAAGAAAAAAATTTCACTTCTCGATGGCAACAAGGGTTATATCTCGGTTAGCTTACCTGGAAGATGCACCTTTTCCTATCTGTTTCTGATTTGCCTAGATCACACAGGACATGGGGCAAAGAAAATACGTAGATATAAAAGAGTAGCAACCCGAAAACAAATAATATAAAACCAAAATAAAACCAAAATACTACTCTGCAAAAATTTTAAAAATGTGCATTCAGGCTTTATACCTTCAGATCTGACTATAATGGTCATATCTTGGGCAAACATAAACCTTTTTGATTGAAATGAAAAGTGTTCTTGACTGAAACGAGTGCCCCAGATGCAATGGAACAATCCTCTAGGCCAAAAAATGTACGAAAATGATAGAAAATGGAGATGAGACAACTCAGCTTCACGATCTCGATCTACAACAAGAGAGGATCTTCAAATAGGCTTTGATACCATGTTCTACAACACAACTATTCCAACGAAGGACAAACACCTTCAGTAACCACTCACACAACTAGATCAAAGATCAACACACTGCTGTTTTGACATGGTAAAACCCCTACAAGGAAACATGCACGACCCCATCCAACGCGAGCACTTGGAGCAGTTTATTAATGCAAAATAAAACGATTACAGGGAGATTTTACAAGAGAGTTTCTCCCAATTGATCATCGACAAATGAACCTCCATGCTCTTTAAATAGAGATCATGGACCAATCGAGTGTTAAGCCACAAATCAATGGCCGTTAAGATCAAGGAGAATATGAACCATCAGATCACTCTATGTCGAGAACATATCGTGATAGTTGGATTCCCTAACTACAAATGCATACTAAAGAAACACATTTTTACCTAACGACACATTAGACCAAGTAGATATTAACTAACTCCTAAGTGTCTAAATATTCTAACATGTTGTAGCAACTATCCAATAACTAAAGGTCCTCGATATGACCTTCTTCAGAGGTATGACGAGAAATGAACATTGCTTCAAAAGTTTCTCCTTCATTGTTGGATACATTTTCTCTACCTATGTTTTGATTTGACTGCTTCTTTCTCAATTCATTCCCATAGTGACCATACTTTTTGCAATAGTAACAATGAATTATGGATTTGTTTGTCCATTTTCTGCCTCTTTCTCTTTGATTCTATGAGTTTTTAGATTGTTGTGATTGTCCCGAGTGTTCTTGTGTGGGTCTTTCTTTTGCATGATGATTACCTTTGCCTCTTTTACTTTTAACTCTATTTCCTCTGCAGAAAAAAGTTTGAGTCTTGAAAGCATGTTCTAAGGACCCTTCTTCCGTATTGTTGGTATTGATACTATCTCTAAATTTAGACAGTGTCTGCCTAAGGTTTGCGAGCTTACCCAACCAAAGGAGGACTTGAATCGGTCTTCTCTCCACTTTGTGAAGAGGCTTAAACCTCGAGCTCTGATACCATGTCGAATTCAGAGGTAGAGAAGAAAACGGAAAAGAAAACTCAGAGGCTAAAAAAATGTGGGGTTTGTTACCCTTCTCACCAATCATGTGCATTATATAGATTACAAAGAAATTCAAAATACAAACATATGTCAATGGATCTCTCACTAACTACTGAAAACAATAACTCAACATAAACACTAAGTGGAGTCTAACTGAACTAATTGGATGCGCTGGTAGGAAGACAGACAGCATGGATATTAACTCTAACATGCTAGTGAGTAGACTTCTCCATAAGTTTAATCAACTTAGCTCCAATTGGAAACAAGACAGACAATCAATTGCAATTGTTAAATCATCTTTCTTATTTTGGTGATGGCTATGTAATTTAAGTCGCACATAGGTGAAGGTGTATTATTAAATCGTGGAGCATGGAAGTACTTGAGAAATCGTAGACCTTGGAGCATGGAGGTATATTCATGTTCAGGGCCTGGAGGTAAAGACATTGCTTGGATAACCCCAGTGCCTCGAAATCACTGAGAGAATTGTTGTTTGTTGCTTGAAATCCATTCAGACATTTGAGTTGAGAAAAACATTGACTCTGCCATCAAAGTTGAGAAAACCGTGGAGCCTATTGTGATATTTAGAGTCTTAGAGAGGCCCCAAGATTTTAGACATCATCTGTTATCATCAGTGAATGGATAGAGGTTTTTTAAAATAAAAGAAATAAAAAATATACAAATCTCTGTATACACATCAAGCTCAAATTTGGGAGAAAATGTCAAAGTGAAGCGCACTATTCGTTCCACGCTCCCATACATGATTCGCTCACGGGTTGAAAGAATTCTTGTTGTGAGTGAATTTCCACGCTCCCAATCACGCTTCCTTCGGGTTATGGGTGATATCTATGCCAACGTTATTATCAAACACAAATTTGGGAGAAACTGTCAAAGTGAAGTGAAATATTCGTTCCACGCTCCCATATACACTTCCTTCAGGCCGTTGTGAGTGAATGTCAAAGTATTGGCTACTACTATTCAATGTTTGTGAGTCAATTACTTTAATACTTGGAAACATTGTTGTTATGGTTGTTGGTGGGGAATGTCACGAGTGATGTGCGTATATGGGTAGAAATAAATTATACATTGTTTGACCTTTCCAGAGTAGCACTAGACCCAATCATAATATTTGCCAAGAATTAATAAGTTGGTACACTTCAAAGCAGTAGAAAGCGCAAATTTGACAACCCACAAATTCGATCAATTGGAATTAATTCAACATTTGCAATCTTCCTCAAGTTCAAAGTTCAAACATTGAAATAAATTGATGAAAGAACACGAGAGGCTGATTAAGTACTGAATTTAAGGAATCGGTCAAGTCTAACGAAACTTGGGAAGAAAGTTTCCAGGATTTCGAGCTGTTTGATTTCTCAACAGCCATTAATAATGGCTAAATGCCATGATTAATATTTGGTTTGAGTTTGTTACAGAGAGTTGAGATATTATCTCAACTATCTAGATTGTGTATTTAGGATAGATATCTATTTTAAGCTACTTGTAGTTGTATTTATATTGTGATTATACGTAATGAAATATAGCTTTAATGTGCGTTTGATTTGTAATTTGGTATCAAAGCTGAGTGCTCTGGGCTTAACTCCCTCGTCGAAGGGCCCAGAAAGATAAGAGTAATATATATGTTGTGTGTTTGAGAGTGTTAATTCCGCTGTGTGTAAGAGAGGCGTTGCATAAGAGAGAGCAACATCAGTCGTTTTTTTGTTGTTGAGAGACTCATCATTTACTGTGTGTAGATCGTTGGAGCCGTTGCGTGGAGGAGTTTTGTTTTATTCTTGTATCACAATTTCTAGAGCTTGCTCAAAGCCCATGATAGCCTACCCCGTGCGTGTGGAAACTAAGGAAATTAGGATCAAGGAGGCAGACAGATTGGTCGAAGATAGTGAAAATTGTGGTCAACGCAGGGGATTGAGGGCACTCACTCGAGTTGAGTTGGATTAAATGTTGGATGGGGCTCAAAAGTTTGTGAATTTCAGTTTGATATTGAAGTTGTTCGAACTAACGGTGGCATCAAGAAATTCTGCAACGCTTCACTCCAACTGTGTGTGCAAGCCATTCTGATTGTCAAGGATTCAAATTTCAAACCTTGCTCTTTTTTTTTCGAAGTTGCATCCAAAGCAAGATGGGACAGTCCAAATATGGGCAGATAATAAGATGCTTCCTGTGACAACATTTGAAACTCATGGTGGTCAGATTGTTGGCTCACTTGCATCTCTAATAGTACCTTGTCATTCTGATCACTTGCAAGTTCAGATGGTTGGTTGTCATCAATGAGAAGGCCATTCGACTTTATTTTACCGTCAATGAGATTTTGGTGCTTCAAGTCTAGAAGCGAAGACGACTGAAATGAGGTAAGCTACATTTAAAAAGAAGGATGCAGCCAAAGAATTTTTAAATTAGAAATAATTTTTAATGATTCTTGTTATTTGCTTGTAAAAAGAACCAATTATTGAATAGAGTAACATAATTTAAATTAGTGGTTCTCGACGTTCTTCGGTGTTGAGAGAACACATCATTAATTGATTATGTCTACATTTTGTCAGATGCTAGTGGGACTTGTTATACTTCAGTGCTTCAAGATCTTCAGTTACAGGTTATTCATGAGTGTTTTGTTTAAATAAGGTCAGTTGTATGATTGACTGCTGAAAATGTCCAGTAATCAGATCACTTTCCTATATAACTGTCGATTATTTTTTATTTTTTATTTTTTTATTTTTTTATTTATTTTTCCCGGGGAATTTCACTGATGGTAGTGTATCAATAGGATAATTCAGTATCGAGATTGTTCTTCGGGATGTCAAGAAGCGTCAATCCTGCAAGTACGTCAATGATGGTCTGAAGCGGTTATACTTTAAATGGATCAAAAGGTAGCTCAAAAGTGTGGAGAATAAAAGAGCGAAACCAAGTGATTGCAGAGTGGGTAGAGTTGCTAATGAAGACCAGCCAGACAAAGATGACATATATGAATTTTATGTAGTTTCTGTATTGTAAAAACAAAAACAAAAAATGGCATTTCTCCATTAAGGCATTGGAGAATAATGGTTAAATGCCATGATTAATATTTGGTTTGAGTTTGTTACGGAGAGTTGAGATATTATCTCAACTATCTAGATTGTGTACTTAAGATAACTATCTATCTTAAGCTACTTGTAGTTTTATTTATATTGTGATTATACGTAATGAAATATATCTTTAATGTGCATTTGATTTGTAATTGGAGGAGCCTCATACGTTTGGTTTAGCCGTAATCTTAAAAATAGATTATTATTATTATTATTATTATCATCAAAAGAAGATGCAGTTGATGTAGGAAGAGTCCTGAAAAAAAGAATATTGTAACGTCCCAAGCAGAGTCCCCCTAATCCAGGAGGATATCGGTGGCCACCCATCTTTTCCAACTAGCTCAAAACAATTTTCTGGCAATTTTGGCAATTTACTATTTTTAGCAGGTTTTAACTTTCGAGGCCATTTCGAGGGCCTAAATGAAGGTTTTTTGAGATCAAGGTTCTCAATGATAGTCGAAGGCATGATTGAGCCCCCAAAATGAATTTCCTCGACGATACCTTTCCAATGAGCTATCACACGCCTAAAACAGAGATCGTATGCAAAAGTTACGACCCCGGGAAGTTGATGTACTCACTTACCCAAAGGGGGCCCACAGTTAGGTCTCGAGCTTGTCTCTCTTGAAGACAATCTCTCTCGCACACCCAAGAAACCCTCAATGGTGGAAGAAAAGAAAAATAACGGAGCAGACGATCCTATCAATCTGTTGCTTGAGAAAGCTCTCACGCGACAGAGGGATGAAATGATGGAGAATTTTGCCCACATCCTTCAACGCCTGCCGATAACAACATGCACTTATTCATCAAGCGACCACTTTGGAGGCACCTCACCTTTCAAGGTACAAGTTAATTTTGATATTCCTGTATTTAAAGGAAAAATAGATGCAGAAGCCCTAGAAAAATGGTTAACTCTGCTAGAAGGTTATTTCTCTGTTCACAATTTTTCCGAAAAAGAAAAGATCACCTTCTCACTCCTTAAATCTCTCCCTCATTTCAAACATTGGTGGAAAACTTACTGGGAGAAAAGTTCCATAGAGGAGTCTGGAATATACGGGGCCGATCCCACTTGGGATTTTTTTGTGGATGCGGTAAAGGAACAATATTACCCTGTTGGCAACTATGAGGACCAGTACATGAGATGGACCACACTACAAAAAGAGAGGGGCTAAGAAGTTCCAGAGTTCACCAATACCTTCCATACCTTGCACACCAAGCTGGGTATCAAATAATCCGAGTGACATTTGGTTCTGAAATACCGTGGGGCTCTACACAGATACATCTAGACTGAAATGGATTTTCTGGACATCTTATTACTCGGTGCTGCTTATCGATATGTTGTTAAAATCGAACAGAAATTTAAGCACCAGAACAAATGGGAGTTCGGGTCTACAAATCCGCAATAATCGAAGTATGACAAAGACGACCCTAACAAACAGTCTCCCGAAAACCAGTCCAAGACACAGGAAAAGAAGGGTCACGGGAAGACAAAGAAGGACATCGGAAAATGGTGCGAGTTCCACAAAAGCCCCTGGAACAACACCGATGAATGTCGCTCAAAACATTCATTGGTGGTCGAGATCAAAGACAAAGAGCCGAACCCTGATTTTGAAAATAATGGTAAAGGACAAATCATTGACGCAGACCCCACTGCTATTGTCGCGACCGCAACAATTCGACCAGAAGAACCAAAAGATCTTGAAGAGGGGGAGCACCTTTTTCATTCACATATGTGGGTGAAGGGGACCTCGCTGCATTTTATTGTTGATGGCGGAAGCCAAAGGAACCTCATCTCAGCAGAGGTCGTCAAACAGTTGGGATTGTCGACAACACCACACCCGCAGCCATACAACATCGGGTGGCTTCGCCAAGGACGAGATCTCCGTGTCAGCCAACAATGTCAATTGTCATACGTCATCCAATCCTTCAAGGATGAGGTATTATGTGATGTTTCCCCACTGGATGTCTGTGATGTTCTCTTGGGCCAACCATATATGTGGAAGCGCCATGCTGTTTATGAGTCTCGACCCCGCAGTGTCATTGTTTCTCTAGGGGGTCATCTCTATAGAATACCAGAGGTAGTTCCGACTACTGTTCCACCTAAAAAGTGTCGCAAGGTAGTATCTCATACTAAAAAATTCAACTTCTTAACAATTTGTTCAAAAGGAGAAAAAAATGACACTGCACCCACTACAACCTTGCCCCAAGCACCTTCTATCCAAAACAAGCAGGTCGACAAGGTTGCAACAAAGTGAAAAGATTCCTTCTGCACATCATCCTCTCATGTATCTCGACTTGTTGAACAACCTCAACCTCAACAGGTTCATGACAGACTTCCACAAACTGAGCAGCGAGACGTCTCCAACAAGACAAGCAGCTCACCAAGATGCAGATTCAACAAACACTTTTTCCTCTCCCCCGAGAACTCAACACAATGGAGAACATTGCTTCCTAAGGAGGGAGGATTGATCCAGGTGGATATCGGTGGCCACCCACCTTTTCCAACTGGCTCAAAACAATTTTCTGGCAATTTTGACAATTTACTATTTTTAGCAGGTTTTAACTTTCGGGGCCATTTTGAGGGCCTAAATGAAGGTTTTTCGAGATAGAGGTTCTAAATTATATCCAAAGGCATTATTTATCCCCCAAAATGAATCTCCTCAACGATACCTTTCCAACGAGCTATCACACGCCTAAAACGAAGATCGTATGCAAAAGTTACGACCCTGGGAAGTTGATGTACTTACTTACCCAAACGGGGCCCACATGAATTTTGGCACTTCATCTCCTAGGGTTAGGTTTTTGGATGTCTAGGGTTTTTGGCATTCTGATTTATTGTAAAAAGGCCTTCAGAGCCTCATTGTAATCATCTTCTTGAGAATGCGAGTAGCCGTCACATCTCTTCTTAGAGATAAGCTGCCACCATTCTAGTGAGTCTTTCACTCTATATTTTTACAGTCTCCGTACATTTATTTCATTAATAGAAATTGTGTATTACTGTATATCTGTGTTTATGGTTGCATCTCTGATACATTTATGTTATCTTATTTAATATATGTGATATCTCTGTGCATTTCTTTATTATATCTCCACTTGAATTTCGTGACAAAAATAATTCGGATCACCCCCTCCACCCCTTAGATCCGAGAGGGATAAATTCCCCCCTCCACCCCTCCTCTAAGGCCATGATGTTCCAAGCCTTGGTTTCTTTTCTCAACAATCAATAACTGAAGCATGTGTTGCCCAGATTTGTGAAGAAAGCAGTTTCCATCCTAGCGTTTAAACTTCTATCTTCGACCCCTTGTCTCAAATCTCTGGTTCTTGCTAATAAAGGTCTCCTTGATCATTTTACGCGATTTTGGCCATCTTCCAGAGCAATGTATTTATGGATTTAAAAAAAAGGGAGTAATTATCCAAGGTAATCTCTCTTATTACTTGTGGAGTAGTGGATATTATGAATTTTTATTAAAAAAAGGAAGATAGAGATCTTATCTTTTGGAATGGGCCCTATTTTATTGTACCTTTACCAAGGTCCAAGAAGAATCCATATGTACCCGTGGACGCATAAAATTGACCCTATAGTGGATGTGCCTTTTGCGATTCTAGGTCTGATTGCCTCATCTCCCTTTGCATTGCTAGAGTGATGATTATTTGGTGGCCATAATAAATGCCATGATTGATATATCTTAGCCCAATTCAAGACTTCCTGAGATTATTACTCTTTGACCAGACAAGTGGATGCATTTGCAAAAATTGAATTAAGATTAGCTTCCAATCAAATGTATTCCATTTAAATGTAATTCATGTCATGAATAAAACCATTTTTTTAAAGATTACAAACTCATATCGCCTCCTTAGCTCCCTCAAGTCCCTTTGAAAAAACATGAATAATGGAAATAGGTAAAAAAATATTTACCTAGCAAGGAGATCATCCCATCATCTTCCAATAACACTAAAGGATCAAACTCATCTAGAGTCACTTCCCTCCTCATCAACCTAGCTTTTGTTAGCAATTTCTCCCCCTTCCCTCTCTATGAAGGGGATCGAGCTTGTTCTCACACATCAAAACTTTGTTCCCTCATTTTTTTTTATACTAAAGTGAATAATCAAAGATCTCTAACGGCCGACCCAAATCCTAAAATAACCATTCACCTTTTGGAAGAAAAAGATC
Source organism: Picea engelmannii (assembly GCA_009831015.1). Classification (NCBI taxonomy): domain Eukaryota; kingdom Viridiplantae; phylum Streptophyta; class Pinopsida; order Pinales; family Pinaceae; genus Picea; species Picea engelmannii. The sequence continues at coordinate 144,939 of ML789124.1, read as the reverse complement.
TAGCTACAGAGAATCTCATAATGTAGTTGAGTGGGGTTCTTACTTGGAAAAACACTCAACAACAACATGGGGAAAATGATGAAGATCTTGAAGAATCCTAGGAGGAAAATGATTAAAGAAAAGAGAGACACAACACCATCCAAGAGGAAAAACCTAGGGTTTTAGGCATCTATTGAGAGCTTATTCAAAATTGGAGTCAAAATCATATCTATTAAAAGTCTAGGAAAGTAGGTTTCACTGGATCTCATGGGCAGTAGTTCAGAACCTTCATCATTGAAATAATGAAAATGGTCTCCTAGAACAACAAGGGAATGGGAATCTAGTATAAAATAAAAACTTTGAAAGACTTGATATGATTTAAAAGAAACCCAATTGGTATCCTCATCCAGGAGACCAAACTCAAGATACTAATTTATTAGAAATAGGTAGTAAGTAATGGAAAGCAAGATAAGGGTTAATAGTCAATCCTAGAGGGGATTTGATGGGAATATTTTGTTTTTGGGACAAGACAAAGTTTGGGGTAGTTCACTCTCAAGTTACCCAACATTGGATCTTGGTTAGTCTAGTCCATAGGGACTATAAAATGTTTATGTTTATGTTCAATGTAGATAGGAGTAAGTTTTGGCAATATTTATGTGATATGCATGATTCTAGCTATGTTAAAAATAATATCGTAACATGTGACTTTAGTATGATCCTCTCCAATGAGGAGAAAAGGGGAGGAAGCATAGTTCATGATCAATTTAGAGAGAGAATGGAGGACATGATATTTGACTAGGACAATGGTGAATGTTATCTCAAGGAGAGGAAAGTATACGTGGTTGAATAGAAGGGGGAGACTAAGACACATAGTTTCGAAGATGTACTTATTTCTTCTTCATTGTGATTTCTTATTGGAAAATTTGTTAATCTCCTCTCATGTCATCTTGTCTAGAATATATGATCATAAGCCTATTTATTTAGTTTTTCAACTGATCCAAGACTTTGGGCCTATCCCCTTCGAATTCAATCCTTTATGGCTGTGTGAATTAAGAGAAAGTCCAAGGCTCTCCTTATATTTGTGAAGAAAAACCAAAGTGGTCAAGATTCAACTGAAAGCTTGGGAAAAATCATCCTATTAGCACCCATCACAGGAAAGATTGGATATCTAATGTCAATTGGGTAGCTTGCAATTAAAAATAGAATTAAAAGCTCGGTTACACAATGAATTTTTTTAGAAGAGTAGAGTTTATAGATAATTTTATAGAAACAATTTCATTAGGTAAATAGGAAAGAGGAGGAACATTGAAGACTAAAATCAAGAAGTTCATGGTTTAAAGCAGGGGACAAAAAAAAACATTTTATTGAAATCAAGGCCATCAAGGAGGTGTCTCATAGCCGTTTTAAGGATTTATACATAGAGAAAAAAGAGGTTGATCCTAATTTTGTTGCTGCAATGATTCAATGAATCCCAAGTCAGTCAAAAAAGACGATAATAAAGAGTTAGATCTAAGGAAATTGCTTTGCACTCTTTTTTTTTTCCTCCTTTGAATTTGTTTTCTTGTTTTTATTTTATGAGTTTCCTTGGTCTTATTTTATCTTTTCTCTACTCTCATTTTTTGGGTTAAGTTTATTTAATTTGTTTTTTTATTTTATTTCTATCTTTTGTTTTGGTTTAAAGCTTAACCTTTTATTCATATTTATCTTTTTAAATTTATTTCTTTAAGACGTTTTTTTTTTCTCCCTTGTGTTTGTTTTTATCTATTATTTATTATATAACTTTTATATTTTCTTTATCTTCTTTTGGTACTCCTTTTCTGTGTTTTTTTCTTAATAGATTCTTAATGTTAATACGTTTTTCTCATCATTTTACTTGCTTATTATTTCTTATTTTTAACTTGTATATGGTTTATATTTTTTGTTTTTTTGTTTTTATATTTTTTGTTTTTTAATGTTTATATTTATATTTTTATTTCTTTTTTTCTTTTTTATATAGTTGTTTTGTGGTTTATGTATAGACATTTTTTTTTATTTGATCATTTTACTTTTTGGTTTTGATGATGGATTTCATATTGCATCTATGAAACAACAACAAAATATATCTGAATATGGTGAATGTGGAAGTCTATACAAACAAAATAATACACAGTAGAAGCCTAAATCAACAAAACAAAAAATGATTAATGCTATAAGGGGACTAGAGCCAAAAAAACATCCCCATGGTTGAATGGGTTTTGAATTCACTTCGTTCAAGCTCAATGGAATATTATACATCATGATTTTTGTTGTATGTTGAACTAGTCCATAAAGATGCCCAAGCTAGGAGGCAACACAAATTCCTCTTTCGTTGCCTTAATTCTCGATTCTTTTTCAATATTTAAACCCATTTCTCTATGTAACATTTCTTACAAGATCTTGACACACTACTGCATCTGGTGTTTAAGTTTGACGAGGAGTTTCGACGATATGGATAAAATTGACCGCATTGTTGGAAATTACTAAGTAATTATCAAAATTTCGTTATTTGTTTTCTTGGTGCCCCGAACTTCATTGGAATTGCATCTCCCCTTCGACAGTTTGCAATAAACACATCTACAAAACCACTTGCTCCACGACCCTCTCAACTACGACAAGGCTTATTAGAGAGACCTTAGGAGGAATCTTCAAAGAGAAGAAATGTGTGGAATCTGTATTACACTTTCCTAGTGTTGTAATAGAGACTTCAACTGTGATGTCTATCATGTAAAGATCGTTATAATATTATGAGGAATTAACGGAAGATTGGTACTATTTTGAATCATACTTGTCTTATATGTGATGCTTGTTAAAATCTTATTTTTTTATCTGCAATATTTAAGAGTTATTTAATGCATATTTATTATAATGTCTAAATCTACCTACAAGAAATTATATTACAAGTTATATCGGTTTGATATTTCAGTTTATATACCTACATGAAGTCTACCTATTGTTTGATATTTTAGTTTGTATACCTACAAGAAAATATATTTCAAGTTACAGGGTTGTAGAAAATTTGTACATATGTCTATACCTTTGTTTTTGAATTTTGAAACTTAAAACCCCTTGCTGTGCAAAAATACCAAAAATTGTCTTATAGGATAAAGGGGGAAAATTTTGTGTTGGTGTAAATTTTTCGTTGGTGCAAAATGCATGCTAGACTACACTAAAACCCACACCCATGTCTCAAAACTCATTCAATTTGAGTGGTTCAATCTGTAAATCATTTTTAATTCATTTTACATAATATTGTATACTTAGTTTTGCATTTTCATTCATAAAAGACTCTGTTGTGAAAAAATAAGCAAGAGATGCCTAGTAAAACCCTAGAAATGCACAACTTATTTATAAAAAGTAAGACAAGGTTTTATCATACCTTAGAATTGAGTTGTGAAAGTTGAAGGGGGTGTGGTTTATAATATTAGACCAATTATTGCTATTAATTTTTCAATTCCAAATTTAAGAAGGGTTGTTGTGCAAAAGAGGCAAGTTTTTCCTTGTAATTTGGAAGGTCGAAACTATACCAAGTGACCAAATTAAAATGCACGCCTAAGCTTCATTGTAACTCCAATTTTTTTTTTGTAAGTTGTAAGATGGAGATAGATATATGGTAAATTTACTTATGTCATATAAACTGAAATTGAAGAACATGAGAGGTTTCTTTAATGCACCTAGATCTGAGATTTCATGTAAATTTGAAGGAAAAACCTCCTTAGAGTAAAATGCACGCCTTGGTATCAATTTCAACCCAATTGAGTGGTTCAACTTGTATAAGGTGTAAATATTTGTGATTTTACACATGTCTATTGTAACGACCCTCAACGTTACGACTACATGTGACGCAACACAAAATCAAAATTCTTTATTTTTTGGCAGGACGACAATAACAACAACAGTTAAACAACACAGCTTGTCGATGAACGCTGCACACGTAGATTAGCCAACAGTAACAACGAATTGGACACTATCACATCAGACAACTGGACAAAACAAGTGATAATTAAAAGACAGATAAAAATGATTACTTGCCCGACACCAACTAGACAACGCCTACCAGCTGAAGGACAACATCAACAACCTGACCCCATGACTTCGACAACTAGTAACTAGAACCTTCACGGCTTGCGAGAGACGATCACCATAAAGGTTACCCAACAAGAACCACCATAAATGCTACAGTCAACAACCACCTCGGGAGGTGCATGATCCTAAGCCAGGTTTCATATGCGCTTATCGCTCAATGCACGCAACCATCTAGTCATAAGGGATCACGTTTCTGCATTGCAACTAGTGCGCTAGGAACCCACACGCAACCAAAACTTCAACCTTCTATCCAACATAAAATCCAAGGTTCCTTAAATCCAATTGACACTGACACACAAAATGCGGCTTCTTACAATGAAGTATCTCTAAACAATAAAGCAATCACGGATGCAAGGTGACCATTTATTACAATTTAAACGAGCCACTGCTAGGAAATTCATTAGCAAGATATCACCAGATTAGATCGGACGATCGGGTTGTCGATCTTGAAGCTATAAGGATTATCAGAAGAAGTTTTTAAAAACTAAAACACACCCTAGCATTGGAACGAGCTACCATGAATTAACTATAAAAATTCTTCTTGACCCAATATGAATTGGACTAACTTTCTATTGACAATAAATTATTTCTTCCACGAAGACATTATATGAATCATGTTGATATCTCATTTTTAGATTCAACGTACTAAAAATTGACAGATGCATTTTATACAACAAGATTCTAGATTCTGCGAATTTGTTTTTATTTCCAAACTAATTTTTGACATCCTGCACAATTAATACAAGATTAATCTATCAATCAATAATAAATCAGAGTAATGATAATTAATTTCAAGCAATAAATTCTCTGCCAACAAAATCGTTGTCTGTTAACCAACCTCACTCATAGGTCTATTGGAAAAACTAAAGATAAATATATAGATAAACCCGTTGATAACACTGGGTATGTACGGGGTGAATCGCCCAACAAATCATGGTTCAACCAAGACATGGATATCTACCAAATTGTTTTTTATTAACATGAAATCATTATCTAGCGTATCGCTGACCCATAAAAAGGAATAACAATAAAACAAGAAATTAGCAAGGGATTAATATATACGATTTGTTGTCCAAGTAAGGGATTAAACAATTATATTTCTGTTTAGTCATTTTATGGCTATCCATTAATGAGAACGTTGTCTAACAAAATGAAATGGTTGTCCAATAGATATTTACTATATGAATTAGCGGTCTAATGAATAATTACTGTCATACAACAATGAAAATCAAATGTATATAATTGCTCTCATTCAAGTACGAATTGGATGTCTAAAGAATACTTATTGTATTAATCGTTGAGGTTAAAACACATAGATTGTCCAAATTAATAACACGGGAACTAACATAAATAAAAAGGCTATCCACTGATGATTATAATGATAGCACTGGGTGTTCTATGATGTGTTGTCAACAATATTTAAAAGCGCATGGATAATGCTGCCTAACCTAAACATAGAGAGACCATTGTCTATCCATTAAACAATCGCAGAGTCAAAGCATGTGATAAATGCTGAGTTAAATAATGGTAACTGCTGGGTTAAAACATGACAATTGCAGAGTGAAAAACTAGGTGAACTTGCTAGGTAGAAGGATGAAATTGCTTCCATTTACACAATAAATACGCCTCCCCACTTGCATAGTGGAAATACCACCAATGCACAACAAAATCGCTTCCATTTACACAGTAATATGCCTCCCCAATTACATAGTGTAAATACCACCAATGCACAACAAAATCACTTCCATTTACACAGTAATACGCCTCCCCACTTACACAGTGGAAATACCACGAATGCACAACAAAATTGTTTCCATTTACACAGTAATACACCTCCCCACTTAAACAGTGGAAATACCACCAATGCACAACTAAATCGCTACCCTTGCACAGTAAACATGCAAGCATACATTCCATATAAAGTGCAGTCCTTAATATATATTAAATTCGATGTCAAAAAATATTGAATCACCGACACAGTAAATTCGTAGACACAACATAAATAAGCGCAAACATTATCATATTAAAACCCTGGGATTTACCGATCAAGGCACTGAGATTCATCAATCAAAACACAGAGTTTTACCATCCAAAATGCAGAAGAAATCAATCATAAGAAAGCGCAAGACCAGTCGCTCAACCATGAATAAATCAATGCAGAGAGAAGTAAGGTAGATGGTTGGGAAAATGTTATTCTTCGCTCATCATCCAGACACAAAAAAGCATGGAATTATAATCTATTGGTCTATTGACACCGAAGTGACGTCGTCGATTCATCTCCTGACTGTCTGCTCAGGCATGGATTGATGATCTAGGGATAAGGATGGAAGATAAAACACAATATCTTCATAATAATTAATAAAAAAAAACAGAACATTCATAGCAATTAGGGATTGGGTTGCCAAGGAAATCAATTCAAAAGAAGTGAGCGTAAGGCTATGATGACTTTAATTTCTCGATTAAAAATGCTGAGTAAAACACATTTCTTCACACAATAGAAGTACAGTAATGAAAGCGCAAGAAAAATAATAATCTACCATTCAAATAAATGCATATGTATCGTAGCCCAAGGCGACAGCTCCGAGTCATTGTCCCGCGCATGCTTTGTCCAGCTCCCGCTTGCGACCGATGTGACTTCACCGGTACCTCCCAGCCAATGCTAGGGGTACTCTTCTTCCCCCTGAGCCCCCCGAGCTGCAAAGGGGCCACACACACTAAACCAAAGAACAACTAGCACCCATCTCTCCTCGCAAGGTCGAGCTACCACTCGTTACCCGAGCTGGGTATCCCAACTCCCACAAGATAAGTCAGTCAAGACAAAAATTCTGCATCGTAACGTTACACATAAAAGATCAGATCCATACTCCTCCTCCTCCATCCTTTTTATAGAGTTTCTATTTGATTTCTTTCCCAAACTCCCATTTAATTTATTTTTTTATTAATTTAATTAAGATAAAACCTCCCCTGTACACATGTCACCCATCCCCCTAGTTGCACCAGAAATTAATTTCATTAATTATTTAATTACTCCTATTTCCCTCACCCCCCTAAAGGCATTCCTAAAATCGCTCCTTGGTATCCCAATATTCCCTTACACATCTTAAATGACTTACGGCTTTACTAAATTCCTAGTTGAGTTCATAATTAGCAAGTTCTTAAAGGCAAGATTCCTTACTAAGTTAGACATTCATCTTTTTCTTTACGTTTCCCCTTTTCTTTACGTTTCCCCTTTTTCGCTTAGTTTCCTATTTCTTTTAAGTTTCCCTCTTTTCCCTTTTTAACTAAAACTCAAATTAACAAGTGTAGAAAAACCACCTCTTTCCCCTTTTCCTTTTTAATTAATAAAATTTAATTAGCATAAGTAGATAAAACAATCATTTCCCTTTTAAAGTTTAATCCCCCAATATAATTTTATTTTAATAAATTAATTGAATTTCTTACCCCCTTCTCATTACATGTTTAACTATGAATATTATTTTTGACCATAAGTGTCACTTATACCTAGATTTTAATTTGCTAGGCTGGGCGACATTTTTATTAGGGAAATTATTTTTAAATATTACTCGACACATCATTCGTTCTAAGGCCATCTAGGTTTATTCACTTACCAGTTAAAGATGTGACGTTCACTTCAAGACGCACTACGTGCTCCAAGGGTGCCACTCGCCACTTTCTGTTTTCCTTGTGCGACGTGCCCTTCAGGATGCACTATGTGCTCCAAGGGTACCACTCGCCACTTTCCATTTTCCTTGCGTGACTTTCCCTTCAGGATGCACTACGTGCTCCAAGGGTGCCAGTCACCTATTGACTGACTTGGTAGACATAAAAATTCCCTGGAGTAAATTCTCTGCCAGGTGATCTCGTGGGAGACTAAGGGCCTCTAAGGAATAAGGCCCCTACCTTATTGCGCGCCCCTTAGAATCATCGTGAGCGACTATCGTAGTCTGCCCTCACGACATTGTGGGTCTTCTCGTACTAGGTAATCATTAACCTAAAGTTCGAGCCACAACGAGAGTGCTAGTAGGCTATGGCAGGGTTGCTCTCCACACCTCTCCCTCAATGTCTCTGGTTGTCGTGCGTGACCCCTCTACTCCACATGTGAGTTTGGTCGACAAGTTATCGTCAGTCTGCATCATCAACAAATCATGTCAACAATAATAATCAATCATCATAACATCTAATTAGATGTACATATGTCATATCTACAACAATCAAACCCCAATAGTCCACTCCCTGACTCAATCCAGAGTCCAAGGGGTTTCATCGATTCCTCTGCATCCTTGAGGTCCAAAGTCCTGCACACTTAGGAGAACCCAGTCAATATCACCTGTCTATGTAAACACACAAAATAACATATCCATAATGCCTCATAATCATAATCAAATGACCAATAATATAATAATTTGGATCACTTGTAAGAAAGTGTCCTCAAAGAATAATTTCGCTCAGTGTGAGCAAGAGAGGGATATTACATACACCCCCTCTTGGTATAAACTTCATCCTGAAGTTTCACAGTATATAAGTGTCGAAATAATGCGTATCATAGTATCAAATTCTATCTATCAAACAAAAATGAAAACTGTTGGCGCATATCATACGCGTCCTCCCAGGTCGTTGAGTGCGGACCATAGTTGTCCCATTGGACCTTGACCTGATCTACTATTCGACGCCGTAGCTATCATATGCGATGATCTAGGATGCGGATCGGCTCAGTCGTGAGCACACCCTCTTCCGATACCTGGAAGGAACTCATGTCAATAACATGTGTAGGATCACTAGCATAATGTCTCAAACAGAGACATGAAAGACATCGTGCATACGCCTCAAGGACTAGGGAAGGCTAGTTGATAGGCCACATGCCCCTTCCTTTCCACAATCTTGTAGTATCCCATGGACCTAGGATATGGTTTAGTACCCTTTCCAAACTTGATATAACTCTTATGTGGTTTCACTTGCAAGAATACTCGATCGCCACATTGTAACTACGGTCGAAACGATGTGCATCATCATAACTCTTTTGTCGATCCTGCGCTTCCTTGATCCTTTGTCTTAAAGTTTTCATTTTTTCTTTCATTTCTTGGATCGCTTCCGGTCCCCCCAGGACCCTATCCTCAAGCCGATCCCAACTCAAGGCATCTGACAAGGTCTCCCGCAAAGAAACTCGAGAGGCGCCATCTTAATGGTTCTTGTTAACTGTTGTTATATGTGAATTCTACCAGTGGAAATAATTCTTCCCAACACTTATGTTGGTCCATCACGTACATGCGCAAAATGTCTTCCAATATTTGGTTTGTTTGTTCGGTCTACCCGTTTGTCTCCGGGTGATACGCAGTACTAAATTTAATTTGGGTTCCCAAGGCATCTTGGAAACTAGTCCAAAATCATCCAGTAAATGCCTATCCTCGATCGTATATAATCCTCTTAGGCACACCATGTATCCTTACAATATCACTGATGAAAACTCTAGCTATCTCAGGTGCCTGATATGTCATACACACATAAGTAAAATGAGCATTCTTCGTAAGAGTGTTGACTACCACAAAAATCGAGTCATGTCTCCTTGCCGTCAGTGGAAATCCAACAATGAAATCCATCTAAATAACCTCCCATTTCAATTCTGGAATAGCATGTGGTTGTAGTAATCCTGCTGGATGTCTATGTTCAGCCTTCACCTGCTGACATTCTAGACATCTAGCCACTTAGTTGACTATGTCTGCCTTCATTCGTTTCCAGAAGAATAAGGGTTTAAGGTCCGCCCTCATCTTCTTGAATCTCAGGTGATCCATGTATACTGCTCTGTGAGCCTAGTTTAGGATCAAACTCCTCAACTCGTCGTTCGATGGTACGTAAATTTGATTTTTAAATCTCAAAAATCCATCGTCGTTAAACGTAAATCCTTCAAATCTTGGTACCATCATTGTGTTCTGTCCGATAAAATCCTTGACCTCTTTGTGCCAGTCATCGTCACACTGTAAAGTTAGAATCTTTCCACGTAGATTCATCTGAAGAGGCAACACTTAAAATATGCGTGGTCTCCGACTCATTGCATCTGCCACTAGGTTCACTATTCCTTTTATGTAAGTGATCTAAAAATCGTACTCGCTAAGAAATTTTGAGCAATGTCGTTGTCGTGCGTTCAAGTCGCTTTGCGTAAATATGTGTTGTAGTCCATAGTGGTCCATTTTTAGTCCATTTTTTCATCCAATAAGGTAGTGTCCCCAAACTCTCAAGGCATATACAATGACTAACAACTCCAAATCGTGCGCTGCATAGTTCTCCTCATGCCTTCTCAACTTCCTCGAGATGTAAGCGATCACTCGACCGTATTGCATCAAGACTCTGCCTAAGACTTCCTTGGATGCGTCAGTGCATACCAAGAAGTCTGCATCCATGACAGGGATCCTTAGTATCGGTGTTTTTTTCAACATCTCCTTGAGCCTCCGAAATGCTTTCGCGTATTTCTCGGTCCAAACAAACTTCTTGTTCTTTTTCTGCAATTCTGTGATCAGATTTTTTATCTTCAAAAATCCCTCGACGAACCATCGATAGTATCCTGATAAACCCATGAAGCTACGTAATTCCAGACATTCATCAGTGTAGGCCATTCCATAATAACCTAGACCTTTTGTTGTATCCACGACGATACCTTCGCCGGAGATGACATGCCCTAAGTAGTGAATCTTCGATTGTTAAAACAAGCCTTTAGACAATTTCCCATACAATATGTTCTCTCGTAGCCATTGTAGTAACAAGCGCATGTGCTCGTCATTCCTCTTCATCGTCCGAGAATAAATCAAAATATCGTCAATGAATACTTGGACGAATGTAACGACCTCCTATCTACAATGCGTACCCAAAATGCCCAACAAACTACATTCTTCTCATGGCCAAAAATGACGGTAACAATTTCAACATTGCCAGAACAGCTCACAACAACCTTGCAGAAACGAAATTTGCCGAATATACAAATGCCATAACAATTCCACAATTTCAACATCAATAAAATTAAATTACCGAAAGCAAAATGCATTATACTTCACCAGTTAAAATCATACCGTTGCCTTTCGCTTTCCTCGGACGACGTCCCGCACTCCGTTCCACGTCCCGCGCTCCGTGCCGCGTCCCGCGCTCCGTGCCGCGTCCCGCTTGCCGACCGTAGAAAGCTCACCGGTACCTCCCAGCCAAATGCTAGGGGTACTCTGCTTCCCCCTTAGCCCCCCGAGCCGCAAAGGGGCCACACAAGAACCAGAGATAGACTAGCATCTCAGCTCGCCTCCACGGCTGAGCTACCACTCCAACACAGCTGAGATATACCCAACTCCTCACAAGAAACCCGTCAAGCCACAATTCGGTAGCGTAACGTTACGCTAACCGTTCCTCTCTTTCTTCCTTCCTTTCCCCTCCTTTTATAGAATTTTGAGACTGACCTAAATCATAAATCATTAATTAATTAATTTTTAATGACAACCCTCTAAACGTTCTCCGCCGTCCAAGTGTCACACATGCCTCTGGTTCTCCAAGATTAATTTATTTTTTATAATTAAAAGACTCAAATTCCTCACTCCCCCAAAAATCACTCCTTCAATTACTCCTTAAATTACTCCTTAATCACTCAAATTTCTCCTTAAATTACTCCTTAATCACTCCTTAAATTTCTCCTTAAATTTCTCCTTAATCACTCCTTAAATTTCTCCTTAAATTTAATTCTCTTTTATTCTATTATTTCATTCTCTCTCGTTCTTTCTATTTTTGAACCCAAAGGATAAATGCGGTTTTTAATCTTTTCAATATATTTTTAAATTCCTAGCTTTTATCCTCCCACACTTTAATAAATTTTATTTCTTCTTTATCATTTAAAAGCCATGGGTTTCACTTAATT
>ML789124.1:53394-72463 GCA_009831015.1 Picea engelmannii | reverse complement strand
TAAATTTGACGTGAAAATTTTCGGCCGAATAATATTTCGGCCGAAAGTAATATTTGTTCGGCCGAAAAATTGCCGCTAGAAATTTTGGAGACCCGATTGTCACGAAAGTGTTACCCAGCTTCATGATTTTACCCATATACAATGTATCTGTGTCATATTTGTGATTAAAAATACCTCTTTTTATTGGATTTATTAATCAACACCATAAAAATACTAGAGTCGGGAAACAATGCCATGTGAATGGGGCCAACGTTGAAATTTTTTCAAACTGTATCTGTATGCATTGAAATTTGACATGGATAGGATATTCACATGCCTTAATGATATTGGATGGTTTTTGGACTCAAATTTAACTCACACACCCACTTTATTCCATCTTCATATCATCATGGAAACCATCCATAGGCACAAAGACACATAAATTATATTAATAGTATGTATGCCCATCCCTGTCCTACTAGTCAACTTAGGGTTTCCTACTAACTATGATGGTAACATTAATTCCCTATGGTGAAAATGAGAACACAAATTATTTTAATAGTATGTATGTCCATCCCTGTCCTACTAGTCAACTTAAGTTTTCCTACTGACTATGATGGTAACATTAATTGTTGGCCCAAGGAAATTTTGATCCAAAGGATTTGTAATAAAATTTCAAGAAAACCATGTTATTGTCTAGTGATTGTTTCTCCTCTAGGATAGTAAGGAAGGAGTCATATACAAATTTTCCTTTTGCAAGCCTCAGATAATCCATCGAGACATTGTTTTTGGATGAGGAAGTTAAGGGTTTCAATAGCCATCACATAAAGGGTTTGAGAAAAAGGGAATCCTCAACGACTAGAGTAGAAAGTAGTCTCGTGTGAGAAATTGATTATCAACCATATCTTTGAGGGTAGTCATTAATTCAACCAACGTTATAAGCATTGATCACATACCCATTATTCCTTTTGCATTGACTTTCTTGGGACTACATCAACACAAGTTTGCATATACAAATTTCTTTCCTTTGTTACAATTCCTTGAGATTGAAAAACCAGTTTGTAATGATTAACAAACTCCTTGTCAATGTTCCCACGATCAATGATTCTATTGTTTTTTATTTTGAGGGCCTTAATATGCTTCACAAATTCCTTGGAAGTCAGATCTTTGAAAAATATAATAGTAGGATTCTCACATGTCTTAAGCCAATGGAACCCAACTTTTATTTGCCCCCCCTTACTTTATATGTCTCATCAACCTTTAGTATTTGTCATTGTTTGGTCAGTTGTTATTCACTGAGGGGATAAGCTGAGGCATTCTTGAAATTTCCTCGAGCTCTTCCAATATTTCCTTGTATTTTATTCTTCTAAATGTTGTCAACTATCTACCATAACATCTAAGAAAGGAAAAAGTTTTCCTAATGGAATATTCCCACCAAAGAATTCAACCTTTGTCCACTCGGGGCCTTGGACTTAGCTTCCATATTCTTTTGATAGATTCAACATGTGATTTATGCTTCAAATGAGATATGTTCAACTTGAATTAAGAGTTCAACACCATGGGCTTTCAAATCCCTAGGAAATGGAGAAAAATATCAACTTGTGATTAGATAAAGTGATATATCCCACTACCTAATATAACCATATTCTCTCATGGTGAAAGAAAAATAAGTTATTATCTATCTAGTTTTTTCAAAACCTACTTGTTTCTTTTTTTGGAATAAACCAATTGAACCAAAGCCCCAATGAATTGTTTTGACATAATTTGGACAAATTACTCAAAGTGATGAATAAAGTTGAAACCTGGTAACTCTAACTCTTATAAACGCAAAAATCAATTCAATAAGAAACATCTTAGCTTACTGTCTAAAGCATGGATTTGTGATAGGGGTTAGTAATCCCCCAAGCATTCCATGATAATATCTTCATTGGGAACCTTAAAAAAAAACCGTCTCCTTGCTTTCCACTAAAAAATGTCAAACGGGTTTTGAGGATTCACAATATGCATATGGGGTGAGAAATAATCAATCAAATTCATGTTTATTGGCTTATTACGAGATCCTCTACATATGGATGTTTGAAAATGAAGCAAATTTTTGGGTGGATAACTTCCCCCACTTCCCTATTGAAAAATGGGTTAGGAAATTCTAGGTTGATCCCCAAACACTCCATTAAGGCTACCAAGCTTCTCTTGGATCAAACCTAGGATGGATATGGAGCTAAGCTATTCTTATAGGGTTAAGCAATGGATCCAATGTTTTTGGCCTAGTGGATATCCCCCTTTTTAACTACTTTCGTCCATCCATTAATGTTTATATGAAATCCTAGTGGGTTTCCTACTAACTATGATGGTAACATTAATTACCTATGGTGAAAACGAGCACATAAATTATTTTAACAGTATGTATGTCCATCCCTGTCCTACTAGTCAACTTAGGGTTTCCTACTAACTATGATGTTAACATTAATTCTTGGCCCAAGGAAATTTTGATCCAAAGGATTTGTAAAAAAATTGCAAGAAAACCATGTTATTGTCTAGTGACTGTTTCTCTTATAGGATAGTAATGAAAGAGTAATATACAAATTTTCCATTTGCAAGCCTCAGATAATCCACCGAGACATATTTTTTTTGGATGAGGTAGTTAAGGGTTTCAATAACCATCACACAAAGGGTTAGTGCAAAAGGGAATCCTCGACGACTAGAGTGGAAAGTAGTCTTGTGTGAGAAATTGATCATCAACCATCTCTTTGAGGGTAGTCATTAATTCAACCAACATTATAAGCCTTTGATCACATACCCATTATTCATTTTGCATCAACTTTCTTGGGACTACATCAACACAAGTTTGCATATACAACTTTCTTTCCTTTGTTATAATTCCTTGAGATTGAAAAACCAGTTTGTAATGATTAAGAAACTCCTTGTCAATGTTCCCGCGATCAATGATTCTATTGTTTTTTATTTTGAGGGCCTTAATATGCTTCACAAATTCGTTGGAAGTCATATCTTTGAAAAATGTCATAGTAGGATTCTCACATGTCCTAAGCCAATGGATCCCAAAATTTTATTTGCCCCCCCCCTTACTTTATATGTCTCATCAACCTTTAGTATTTGTCATTGTTTGGTCAGTTGTTATTCATTCAGGGGATAAGTTGAGGAATTATTGAATTGTCCTCGAGCTCTTCCAATATTTCCTTTTATTTTATTCTTCTAAATGTCATCAACTATCTACCATAACATCTAAGAAAGGAAACAATTTTTCTAATGGAATATTCCCACCAAAGAATTCAACCTTTGTCCCCTCGGGGCCTTGGACTTAGGTTCCATATTCTTTTGATAGATTCAACATGTGATTTATGCTTCAAATGAGAGATGTTCAAATTGAATTAAGAGTTCAAGATTGTGGGCTTTCAAATCCCTAGAAAATGGAGAAAAATATCAACGAGTGATTAGGTAAAGTGATATATCCCACTACCTAATCTAACCATATTCTCTCATGGTGAAAGAAGAAGAAGTTATGATCTATCTAGTTTTTTCAAAACCTACTTGTGCCTTTTTTTGGAATAAACCAATTGAACCAAAGCCCCAATGAATTGTTTTGACATAATTTGGAAAAATTACTCAAAGTGATGAATACAGTTGAAACCTGGTAACTCTAACTCTTATAAACACAAAAATCAATTCCATAAGAAACATCTCAGCTTACTGTCTAAACCATGTATTTGTGATAGGGGTTAGTAATCCCCCAAACATTCCATGATAATATATTCATTGGGAACCTTAAAAAAAAACCGTCTCCTTGCTTTCCACTCAAAAGTGTCAAACGGGTTTTGAGGATTCACAATATGCATATGGGGTGAGAAATAATCAATCAAATTCATGTTTATTGGCTTCTTACGAAATCCTGTACACATGGATGTTTGAAAATAAACCAAATTTTTGGGTGGATAACTTCCCCCACTCCCCTATTGAAAAACGGGTTAGGAAATGCTAGGTTGATCCCCAAACACACCATTAAGGCTACCAAGCTTCTCTTGGATCAAACCTAGGATGGCTATGGAGCTAAGTTATTCTCCTAGGGTTAAGGAATGGATCCAATTTTTTTGTCCTAGTGGATATCCCCCTTTTTAACCACTTTCATCCATCCATTAATGTTTATATGCAATCCTAGTGGGTTTCCTACTAACTATGATGGTAACATTAATTCCCTATGGTGAAAACGAGCACATAGATTATTTTAACATTATGTATGTCCATCCGTGTCCTACTAGTCAACTTAGGGTTTCCTACTAACTATTATGGTAACATTAAATCTTGGTCCAAGGAAATTTTGATCCAAAGGATTTGTAAAAAAATTGCAAGAAAACCATGTTATTGTCTAGTGATTGTTTATCTTATAGGATAGTAAGGAAGGAGTCATATACAAATTTTCCATTTGCAAGCCTCAGATAATCCATCGATACATTTTTTTCCGGATGAGGTAGTTAAGGGTTTCAATAACCATCACATAAAGGGTTAGTGCAAAAGGGAATTCTCGAGGACTAGAGTGGAAAGTAGTCTTGTGTGAGAATTTGATCATCAACCATGTCTTTGAGGGTAGTCATTAATTCAACCAACATTGTAAGCCTTTGATCACATATCCATTATTCGTTTTGCATCGAATTTCTTGGGACTACATCAACACAAGTTTGCATATACAACTTTCTTTCCTTTGTTATAATTCCTTGATATTGAAAAACCAGTTTGTAATGATTAACAAACTCCTTTTCAATGTTGCTTTGGTCAATTATTCTTGTAAGAGACCTCCCATTCGTCATGACATCAACCTCTTGTAACAAGCGGAAAATTAATTTTTTTGTGTGTGTGCGTGTGTATAAGGGTAATAAAGACATTATACTCTGCGTCGGAACACGACGACGAACATGACGCATGCAACTGCGACACCCACATAAAAACCTCAGACGCACGTCAAACATTGGAAGCAATGAACGACAACCAACCGACAAAAATAAGACTGACTACCCGCCTGTCCTACCCTGCAATGGTTAGGACCTCCAGGACACATAAGCAACGCTCAAGCCCAGGTTCCCATCGATTTTGACCATTTATGGTCTCAGGGCTGGCGACTGTTTTGAGGAACAAGGAGGTGTCTACATCCCATCAATCAATCATAATACAAATTCCATACTAGTTCCATCAATTAAACTAAACATCGTTTCATCATAGTGCAAGGAACAATCCATCTACTTAATCCACCATTCGTTAGAAAATAAGTCCCATTTGAGTAAGAGAATAAAAACAGAGTTATAAAATGTACAAAAGCATATATATAGTTCTTGTAACAGGTAGAGATCTATTTACACCCATTTTTAGAACTCTTCCTAAGTTGTGTCAAGAATGAATCATCAATTTCATCAAGCTATTGTAACAAATACCATTCTTATGCAGCGTAATTAATTATCTTAAAATGACTCGTCTTAATTAAGCAGAACAATAAGAATTCATTACCACATTTATATCCGATAAGATACCATGAGGAGGTCAACCTAATAATAATTTGAATATAATTCGAATTCTTTATTTATCTCCATTTAGAGGAAATAAGAATATCTACCTTAAATAAGCAATACCCATAAGTTCTAAATGTTGGCTTAAGACTTTATATAAAGAATTGGGAGAAACACCCAACAATAAAATGAGGAACCCAAGGTCAACTTCCAATTTCATAGAAGGGGATAGGGAGATCCAACTTATCGAACCACATGAAGGAACTTCAATCCCAACTACATATCCAATTAAGAATTAAGGAAAACTAAAGTCTTATCAACAATAAAAGGGGCTTTAATTACTAAACTACAGTTCCAATTTTAAGAAATAAGAGGAGATAAGAAGTCATTTAAATTCTCAAAAATAAATTGTTGGTTGTTCCTCTAACTTAGAGAAATTTTACCAAGCTCATTAACCAATCATTACTCTCATGTTCAACCGGATTGGGTTTAATAGATGATTCTTATCAATAAGAGTTATTGCACTTAAATAGATGGTTTAACATGTTGATGGAAATGCTTCATGAGATGTTCTCTTGACCTATTTGTAAACCTCTTTGCCCATTTAAGGACTAGTTGAGATATGAAGTGCACTAAGCTAAGAGCAATTAACCTGGAAGCAATAATACCAAGAGAAACAATAGGACACAATTAACCTCAAGCCAAATGAGTTTTTTTACTATAATAACCAAGTGGCCTTTATATAACACTACAGTGGGCTCACTCAAAACAAAATAAATATTAAATAACCCTTGAATGTAGCTTAAGGGAATTAGAAAATGAAACTATATGATTACCCAAAAGACACACAGTAAACAGTAAGTGCTGGAACTATGCGATTACACAAAAGACATACAATAAACAATAATGGGAAATGAAAGCTTCTACTTGCAGGTGTTTAATATAGATGTTGAAGGCGTTGGAATGCTGTGAAACTAAAGGAGTAGTGCAGAAGTGCTGCTGTTAAGATGAGAGTGAAGATAGTGTCATCAACATAAAATGTAGACCTGTCAAGAGATGGAGTATTGTCATGTTTTGCTCGCAGGGTAACTAAGGAATTAATCGCTCAATCTAAAATTGTCCCCCAAAAAACTTGCCATAAACTTTTTACTTCCAGTCACACCATAAACCATTAAATCCCCTATCATCCAATACTACAATCCTATTACTCGAGCTGCAACAGGTAAGTCTAGGTAACACCATGCTCATAGATCATTGTCAATAATTTAAGCGGCTGTGCCACATCGTGTTTGCAGAAGGAAAAAAATATACATCACAGTCAACTAGGAAGACAAATGCGGCCAATAACTCAGAGAAAATAAGGAGAAAAAAAAGGGAATGGATGTATCCAATCACCCAAGCATGAACAACTCGCAGAAGTAAAAATTGGTGCCGCCCATACATAGGCGTGATTCGGCAAGGGAAATACCATACAAATGTTACCTAACACAATTTTGTAGAGAAAAGGTAGGGATAACGTGTTGTAAAGCTCGCAGTGGCGAAGGAAAGATCCAACAAAACAATGATACACATCTAGCAGGGAAAATGGCTACGCAACCATACCTAGAAACGAACCGCAGTGGAAAGGTTAACAAAGTCTATACAGGTAGAGGGAAAGACCCTACAGCCATGACACCATATTTACATGGTTAAATTTTCCAGTCAAGCGATGAAGATGAAGGTAAAAGAAAACGCTCACAAATTTTTTTCCCAGAAAGGTCAAATGAAAATCGTAGTCGTAACTTCCAGTAATTTTTTTTTCTTTCAATCAAATTGGCGACACAGAGTTAATCGTTACCCATTCCAGTAATATTCTAATCGTAGAGATAAAATTAAATTTTTGTGGAAAATACCGGAATGAGGAAATTTACTGCCCAGAAAATTAACGCAGACCGGGATCGTTATAATGTTTTTGATTAATGTGAGGCATAGCAATCACAGTCTAAGAAAGACTAATTTTATTGACAGAAATAACAATGTTTTCCTTTTTGTGTTTTCGTTTCCAGCATACAACTTATAGGGACGCAGACCGAGAATGGAATAATTTTGGCATTCTAGGATACCAACACCATGCCAATTAAAAATTATCCAAGAACAACGCTGTGTTAAATTGATCCAACCAACTATACACACGGGGAAAAAGAACGAGATAATGACGAGATATGAAGAAAAAAAAACAAGTCGAGGATGAAGAAAATCTTCATGAACAAACAAATGGGTAGAGTTGGATAATCACATCAAGGCGCAAGGAAACCTTCGGCCAAGGACAACAACAGAGGTAGACGGATGAGTTCATCCTTCGCTTCACCATCCTCGCACAGAAAAGTAGGGCATTGAGATCCATAGGTCTTTTAACGCTAAGACGACGACCAAAGATCAAGCTCCTGGACGACTGCTCAGGCGAGGACTGGCGTGCTAGGGATGAAGGAAAACAATCGCAAAGGTCACAAAAAAACACCACAGGGCTGTCAAGTCATGCGGGGACAAAGGCCATGGGAAATCCATCAACCAAACAATCAGCTAGGCTAAGAAAAAGGGGCCTGCTAACAGTCTAAACATCCAATCCAATACAAATCAATATGCAGATCCAAGCATAAGTCCTAATGCGTTATACTCTACAAAATAAAAAAGCGTACCATTTCCTGATCGCCCACTTCGAATGACGTCCCACGCTCTATGCCACTCCCTCTTGCCGACCGTCGAGACTTCATCGGTACCTCCCAGCCAACGCTAGGGGTACTCTTCTTCTCCCTTAGCCCCCCGAGCCACAAAGAAGTCACACACACTATCTAGAGGTCTCGTCTAGCTCCCATCTTGCCTCGCAAGGCCGAGCTACCACTCCTCTCCGAGATGGGTATCCCAACTCCCCACAAGTAATCAGTAAAGTCGATATTTCTACAACGTAACATTACGCAAATAGAAGATGATCCTTCTTCCTTATCCTCCCTTTCTTTTATAGAGTTTCGAACCTCCTTTCTTTCCTAAAATCTCATTTAATTAAAGTTTTAAAAATAAATTTCCTAAAATTTCCTGTCCGTACAAGTGTCCCTCATCCCCAACATTCCTCCATTAATTAATTTCTTTATTTAAATAAATATCTTTATTTCCCTCACCCACCTAGAGTTACTCCTAGAATCACTCCTAGGTGTCCGTAGATTCCATTACAGGTTTTAAAGGCTTTCCCTATTATGAGATTGCTAAATCAGTTTAAAATTAGAAAGCTCTTAAATGTGGATTCCTTACTAAATTGACTTCCCGCTTTTTACCTTAAGTTCCCCTTTTTTCTTTTTATGTTACCTCCTTTCCCTAGTTTCCTATTTTTTTTTTATTTTCCCTCTTTCCCCTTTTTATGAGAGGTCAAAATGGAAATTGTGGAATTTAACCCCCTTTTCCCCTTTTTATCCTTAAATTAATATTTTAAAATTATCCAAAAATAAAACCATTAATTCCCCCTTTTTTCTTTTAAATTTTAATCCACACACACACACACACACACACACACACATATATATGTATATTTTTGTGAATAACTTAAATTTCTTATTCCCCCCTTTTATTACAAGCTTTTAACTAAGGTTATAATTATTAATTATGTGGTTTTTATTTTTTAAATATTATTACCTTATTTTAATTTATATTATTTATTTATTTATTTTTTTTGTAGACAAAATTTACCCCTAACGAAATTTTAGACTTAGAACTTAGATTTGTATTGGGTGACATTTAATTAGGGAAATTGTTTTTAAAATTTCTTAACCCGTTATTGTCTTAGGGACATTTAGGTTCATCCTCTATCATCATCAATGTGACGTGCCCTTCAGGACGCACTAGGTGATCCAAGGGTGCCACTCGCCTCATCTGTTCCCTCGCCCGACATGCCCTTCAGGATGCACTAAGTGATCCAAGGGTGCCACTCGCCTCTTGACTGATTGGTAGAAATCAATAACCCCTGGAGTCAACACTCCACCAGATGAAATTATGGGAGACTAAGGGCTTCTAAGGAATAAGGCCCCCGCCTTATTGCGTGCCCCTTAGAATCATCGTGAGTGACTGTCGCAGTCTGCCCCCACGACATCGTGGGTCCTCTTGAACTAGTAATCGTTAACCTACAGTTCTATCCACGATGGGAGTGCTAGTAGGCTGTGGCAGGGCTGTTGTCCACACCTCTCCCTCAACATCTCTGGTAGTCGTGTGTGACCCCTTTACTCCATATGTGAGTCTGGTTGGCAAGCTATCGTCAACCTGCATCATCAACAAATCATGTCAGAACATATCCATATCATATCATCTAGTCAGATGCACTAATATCACAGTAAAACAATCAAACCCCAATGGCATGCTCCCTGACTCGATCCAAAGTCCAAGGGGTTCCATCGATGCCTCCACATCCTCAAGGTCCAAAACCCTGCACACTCAATAAAATCGAGTCAATAACACCTGCCTATGTTAATGTAGTAAAACAACATATCACCCACCCATAATGCCTCATAATTAAATCAAGAGTTTCAATAGCATAATAATTCGGATCACTTGCGAGCAAGTGTCCTCAAAGAATAAGTTCTCTCAGAGCGCCAGAGCGGGATGTTACATACACCCCCTCTTGATCTAAACTTCGTCCCAAAGTTTCACAGTATAAATTCCGAAATAAAGTGTATCACAGTATCATATGTCTATCTATGAAACAAAAATGGAAACTGCTAGCGCATATCATATGCGTCCTCCCAGGTCACCGAGTGTGGACTATAATTGTCCCACTGGACCTTGATCTGATCTACCGTTCGACGTCGTAACTGTCGAACGCGATGATCTAAGATATGGACCGACTCAGCCGTGAGTGCTCCCTCATCCGATACCTGCAAGGAACTCATGTCAATAACATGTGTAGGATCACTAATATAATATCTCAAAACAGATACATGAAAAACATCGTGCATACGCCTCAAGGAATCAGGCAAGGCTAGTCGATAGGCCACGGGTCCCTTTCTCTCCACAATATCGAAAGGTCCCATGAACCTAGGAGAGAGTTTAGCTCCCTTGCTAAACTTGATCAAACTCTTATGCGGTTTAACCCGCAAGAAGACTCGATCGCTGACCTTGAAACTACGGTCAACACGGTGCACATCAACATAACTCTTCTGTCAATCCTATGCTTCTTTAATCCTTTGTCTTATTGTTTTCATTTTCTCTTCCATTTCTTGGATCACTTCTGGTCCTACCAGGACCCTATCCTCAATCCGATCCCAACTCAAAGGCGTTCGACATGGTCACCCGTAAAGGAACTCGAAAGGCACCATTTTAATGGTGCTCTGGTAACTGTTGTTGTAAGCGAACTCTAATAAAGGCAAGAATTCCTCCCAACGCTTTTGTTGGTCCATCAAATACATGCGCAACATGTCCTCCATAGTTTCGTTCGTTCGTTCAGTCTGTCTGTCAGTCTTCGGGTGATACACAGTACTAAAGTTAAGTTGGGTTCCCAAGACCTCTTGGAAACTCTTCCAAAATTGTCCAGTAAACATTGATCCTCGATCAGAGATAATCTTCTTAGGTATGCCATGCAGCCTCACAATCTCATTGATGAAAACTCTATCTATGTCCAGTTCCTGATACATCATACGCACAAGAATAAAGTGATCACTCCTCGTCAGAGTGTCTACTACCACAAAAATCGAGTCATGTCTCCTTGCCGTCAGTGGTAATCCAACAATAAAATACATCGAAATAACCTCCCATTTCGATTCCGGAATGGATTGGGGTTGTATTAATCCTGTTGGGTGTCTATGTTCAGCCTTTACCTACTGACATTCTAGACATCTAGCCACATAGTTGACTATGTCGGCCTTCATTCCCTTCCATAAGAATAAGGGTTTAAGGTCTACCCTCATCTTCGTGACTCCTGGGTGAGCCATGTAAACTGATCTATGAGCCTCGCTCAAGATTAACATCCTCAACTTGTCGTTTGGTGGTACGTAAATCCGACCTTTAAATCTCAATAAACAATCACTATCAAATGAAAATCCCTCAAATTGTGGTACCATCATTGTGTTTTGTCTGATAAAACCCTCGACCTCTTTGTACCAGTCATCGTCATGCTGTAAAGTGAGAATCTTCTCACGTAGATTCGTCTGAAGAGGCAACACCGAAAATATGCGTGGTCTCCGACTCAATGCATCCGCCACTCGGTTCACTGTGCCTTTTATGTACGTAATATCGAAGTCGTACTCGCTAAGCAATTTCGACCAACGTTGTTGTCGTGCGTTCAGGTCACTTTCCATAAATATGCATTCTAGTCCACAATGGTCAGTCCTTAGTTCAAATTTTTGTCCAACAAGGTAATGTCTCCAAACCTTCAAGGCATATACAATGGATAATAACTCCAAATCATGCGTCGTGTAGTTCTCCTCACGCCTTATCAGTTTCCTCGAAATGTAAGCAATCACTTGTCTGTCTTACATCAAGACTCCACCTAAGCCTTCCTTGGATGCATCAGTGCATACCAATAAGTCCGCATCCATGTCAGGGATGTTTAGTATCGGTGTGGTAGTCAACAATTCCTTGAGCCTCCGAAACGCTTCTGCGCAATTCTCGGTCCAAACAAACTTCTTGTTCTTCTTCTGCAACTTCGTTATTAGATTTTCTATCTTCGAAAATCCCTCGAGGAACCGTCGATAGTATCCTGCTAAACCCATGAAGCTACACACTTTTGGGACATTCGTTGGTGCAGGCCATTCCATAATAGCCTCGACCTTTGCTAGATCCACGACGATGCCTTCGCTGGAGATGACATGCCCTAAGTAGTGAATCTTTGATTGGTAAAAAGAGCATTTGGACAACTTCCCATACAATTTGTGCTCTCGCAAACATTGTAGCACCAAGCGCAAGTGCTCGTCATGATCCTCCGTCGTACAAGAGTAAATCAAAATATCATCAATGAACACTTGGACGAACTTGTCCAAGTACTCGTGGAACACCCCATTCATCAAACTCATAAATACCCCTTGGGTGTTTGTCAATCCAAATGGTAAAACAGTAAAATCATAATGTCCAAACCTTGTCTTAAAGGTGGTCTTAGGGATGTCATCCTCCTTGATCCATAACTGGTGATACCCTGATTGCAAATCGATCTTGGAGAACACCGTCACACCCTTCATTTGATCAAACAGATCATCAATTCTCAGCAATGGATCCTGATTCTTGATCGTAGCCTTGTTCAGTTGACGGTAGTCAATGCAAAGCCTCCACGATCCATCCTTCTTTCGTATGAAAATAACAGGTGCACCCCACGGTGACACGCTAGGACGTATCAGTCCCAGGTCCAACAACTCCTTCAGTTTCATTTTCAACTCTTGTAACTCCGGGGTTGACATCCGATAAGGCGTTCTTGCTATCGGTTCAGTCCCCAGTTTTAGGTCTATGGTAAACTCCAATTCCCTCTCCGGTGACATCCCAGGTAACTCCTACGAAAACACATTCGCAAAATATCTCACCACCGGAAGGTGTTCTAGACCTTACACTACTCCCTTCTCGTTTAATGCAAGGATCACATAAAGCTTACACCCCTTTCACATACTCTTTCGTAACTGTAAGGAAGAGATGAACCTCAGGGAAACTCCCTGGTTCCAGCCTATAATCACACGTCTCTGTCCCTCGTCATCGACCAAGCTCAACTGTTTTGTCTTACAGTTGAGTATTGCCTCATGCGATTCCAACCAATCCATACCAATAACGACATTATAAGATTCTAGGATCGTGACGTATAGGTTGGCCCTTGTGAAAAACTCTCCCAGGTTAAGGACACAGCCTGTAACCTTTCTTCCAACCTTCTGTTTGGCTCCCGAAGCCATCTCCATGAAGCTAAACTCGTCCTGTTCGACTGCCTTTACCTTAATCCTTTTTAGCACTGCACCATAAATGAAACTCTCGTTAGCACCGGGATCTATCAAAATACTAAGGGTCTGGTCAACAACGGTACCTTTTATCTCGAGCACAATCGACTAGTGCTCTGCCTGGCGGTTATTCACTGCTACATGAATCCGATGGGCCTTGCCCATATCTCCCACGGTAGTGGGGTCGGCTAATCCGGACGCTCTAGTCCTCTCCACAGGGCAGTCACGCTGGTAGTGTGGCTCCCCACATGTCCAACACCCCTTCTTCGGCCCAGTAGTCTTGGTACCCGAAGTAGAAGATGACGACCCACCGGCCTGGAACCCTGGTCTATTCTGCTGAAAAGGCCTAAACTGCTGCTGCTGCGAGCGATGTTGCTGCTGATGCTGTGGTCCCCGATAAGGTGTCCGCTGCTGTGGCATCGGTCGTCGAGGTGTAGTGAAAGTGGATCCCCTCTGGAAAACATGATATCCTGGCGTATGTCTCGCTGGTGTCTGATGCTGCTGTGATCTAGATGAAACCTGCCCTGCTGGTCTTGCTGGAGTCCTGGTCTGACCCCCACTGATAAGTTCTTCCTCTGCTATGAGTTCCTTCTGGATGACATCATGCAAGGTTTGAGGCATCAAAATCCTAACCTTTGCACACAGGCTGCCGTTAAGGCCGAACACGAGCTTGTTGACCTTAATTTTCTCAGTGTTAAGGTGGGGAGCATACCAGAGCAGCTCCATAAAACAGGCCTCATACTAGGGCACCGTACGACCTCCCTGTCGTAAGGCATTGAACTCATTGAGCTAACACTCAATGAATTCCTCTGAAAGGTACCTCTCTCGGAACTGTTCCTTGAACAGTTCCCATGACACGTCTTTGATGACCATGTTCAGTTGTGGTAGAATCCTCTTCCACCATAGAAGGGCGCTCTCCTTTAGATGAAAGACCGCCATGCGGACCTTCATGTTGGAGGTATAATCATGAAGTGCAAAGCACATCTCCATGTTCTCCAACCATGCCTCGATGGCTGCGCCGTCTGAGGCACCAAAGAACTCGAGAAATTTGACCTTCTCAAGTTCATGGTGAATTCTACCTATACCGACCCAGGCACGCAGTGGAACCTCAACGGGTACCGACGCCCTGGCCTCATCTCTGTCCAAACGGATGATTAGTGCCTCAGACATGCACTGAAAATATCTCATCATTCCGACTACATCACCAACTGCTATATGCTCCTGTCCAAGAACCTTCTCATCTCCCTAGGGGTTAGGCCCCTCAGGTGTGGATGCCACTGGAGGCTTCACGCCCCCTCCCCTAGCACCCCGTTGTCTGCCTCTGCGACATCCTCTAACCATGATTACCTGCACACACACAAGTCAATTCGATCAACAATAGTATAATCAATCATTCACATCAACGAAATCCCTAGTGATCCCAAGTCATGGGTTGAACCCACTCTGATACCATATGTAACAGACCTCCCATTCATCACGACATCAACCTCTCGTAACAAGTGATTTTTTTTTTTTTTTTGTGTGCGTGTGTATAAGGGTAATAAAGACATTATACTTTGCGTCGCAACACGACGACGAACATGACGCATGCAACTACGACACCCACATAATGACCTCAGACGCACATCAAGCATTGGAAGCAATGAATGACAATCAACCAACAAAAATAATACTGACTACCCGCCTGTCCTACCCTCCAATGGTTAGGACCTCTAGGACACATAAGCAATGCTCAAGCCCAGGTTCCTGTCGATTTTGACCATTTAAGGTCTCAGGGCTGGCGACTGTTCTGAGGAACAAGGAGGTGTCTACATCCCATCAATCAATCATAATCCAAATTCCATACTAGTTCCATCAATTAAACTAAACATCGTTTCATCATAGTGCAAGGAACAATCCATCTACTTAATCGACCATTCATTAGAAAATAAGTCCGATTTGAGTAAGAGAATAAAAACCGAGTTATAAAATCTACAAAAGCATATATATATATAGTTCTTGTAATAGGTAGAGATCTATTTACACCCATTTTTAGAACTCTTCCTAAGTTGTGTCAAGAATGAATCATCAATTTCATCAAGCTATTGTAACAAATACCATTCTTATGCAGCGTAATTAATTATCTTAAAATGACTTGTCTTAATTAAGCAGAAAAATAAGAATTCATTACCACATTTATATTCAGTAAGATACCATGAGGAGGTCAACCTAATAATAATTTGAATATAAGTCAAATGATTTATTTATCTCCATTTAGAGGAATTAAGAATATCTACCTTAAATAAGCAATACCCATAAGGACTAAATGTTGGCTTAAGACTTTATATAAAGAATTGGGAGAAACACCCAACAATAAAATGAGGAACCCAAGGTCAACTTCCAATTTCATAGAAGGGGATAGGGAGATCCAACTTATCGAACCACATGAAGGAACTTCAATCCCAACTACATATCCAATTAAGAATTAAGGAAAACTAAAGTCTTATCAACAATAAAAAGGGGCTTTAATTACTAAACTACAGTTCCAATTTTTAGAAATAAGAGGATATAAGAAGTCATTTAAATTCTCAAAAATAAATTGTTGGTTGTTCCTCTAACTTAGAGAAATTTTACCAAGCTCATTAACCAATCATTACTCTCATGTTCAACCGGATTGGGTTTAATAGATGATTCTTATCAAGAAGAGTTATTGCACTTAAATAGATGGTTTAACATGTTGATGGAAATGCTTCATGAGATGTTCTCTTGACCTATTTGTAAACCTCTTTGCCCATTTAAGGACTAGTTGAGATATGAAGTGCACTAAGCTAAGAGAAATTAACCTGGAAGCAATAATGATAAGAGAAACAATAGGACGCAATTAACCTCAATCCAAATGAGTTTTTTTACTATAATAACCAAGTGGCCTTTATATAACACTACAATGGGCTCACTCAAAACAAAATAAATATTAAATAACCCTTGAATGTAGCCTAAGGGAAGGAGAAAATGAAACTATATGATTACCCAAAAGACACTCAATAAACAGTAAGTGATGGAACTATGCGATTACACAAAAGACATACAATAAACAATAATGGGAAATGAAAGCTTCTACTTGCAGGTGTTTAATATAGATGTTGAAGGAACTGGAATGCTGTGAAACTAAAGGAGTAGTGCAGAAGTGCTGCTGTTAAGCTAAGAGTGAAGATAGTGTCATCAACATAAAATGTAGACCTGTCAAGAGTTGGAGTATTGTCATGTTTTGCTCATAGGGTAACTAAGGCGTTAATCGCTCAATCTAAAATTGCCAAAAAAAAAAACTTTCCATAAACTTTTTGCTTCCAGTCACGCCATAAACCATTAAATGTCCTGTCATCCAACACTACAATCCTATTACTGGAGCTGTAGCAGGTAAGTCTAGGTAACACCATGCTCATAGATCACTGTCAATAATTTAAGCGGTCGTGCCACATTGTGTTTCTAGAAGACAATATACATTGTGTGTCGTGAAAAAAATATACATCACAGTCAACCAGGAAGACAAACGCGACCAATAACTCGGTGAAAATAAGTAGAAAAAAAGAGGAAACAGACGCGGCCAATCACCCAAGCATGAACAACTCACAGAAGTAAAAATTGATGACGCCCATACATAAGCACGATTCGGCAAGGGAAATACCATGCAGCTGTTACCTAACACAGTTTTGCAGAGAAAAGGTAGGGACAACGTGTTGTAGAGCTCGCAAGATCCAACAAAACAATGATACACTTTTAGCAGGGAAAATGGCTACGCAGCCATACCTAGAAACAAACCGCAGTGGCAAGGTTAACACAGTCTATACAGAGATGCAGTTGGAAGAGGGAAATACCCTACAACCATGACACCATATTTACATGGTTAAATTTTCCAGTCAAGCGATGAAGACGAAGGTAAAAGAAAACGCTCACAAAAATTTCGCCCAGAAAGGTCAAACGAAAATCGTAGGCGTAACTTCCAGTAAATTTTTTTTTGCTTTCAATCAAATTGCAGACACAACGTTAATCGTTACCGATTCTAGTAATATTCTAATCGCAGAGATAAAATTAAATTTTTGTGGAAATTACCGGCATGAGGAAATTTACTGCCCAGAAAATTAACGCAGACTGGGATCATTATAATGTTTTCGATTAATGTGAGGCATAGCAATCACAGTCTAAGAAAGACTAATTTTATTGACAGAAATAACAACGTTTTCCTTTTTGTGTGTTCGTTTCCAGCATACAACTTATAGGGATGCAGACTGGGAATGGAATCATTTTGGCATTCTAGGATACCAACACCATGCCGATTAAAAATTATCCAAGAACAACGCTGCGTTAAATTGATCCAACCAACTATACACATGGGGAAAAAGAATGAGATAATGATGAGATATGAAGACAAAAAAACAAGTCGAGGATGAAGAAAATCTTTGCCAACAAACAAATGGGTAGAGTTGGATAATCGCATCAAGGCGCAAGGAAACCTTTAGCCAAGGAAAACAACAGAGGTAGACAGACGAGTTCATTCTTTGCTTCACCATCCTCGCACAGAAAAGCAGGGCGTTGAGATCCATAGGTCTTTTAACGCTAAGGCGACGACTGTAGATCAAGCTCCTGGTTGACTGCTCAGGCGAGGACTGGCTTGCTAGTGACGAAGGAAAACAATCGCAAAGGTCACAAACAAACACCACAGGGCTTTCAAGTCATATGGGGATGAAGGCCATGGGAAATCCATCAACCAAACAATCAACTAGGCTAAGAAAAAGGGGTCCGCTAACAGTCTAAACATCCAATCCAATACAAATCAATTTGCAGATCCAAGCATAAGTCCTAATTCATTCTACTCTACAAAATAAAAGAGCATACCATTGCCTGATCGCTTGCTTCGAATGACATCCCACGCTCTGTGCCACTCCCGCTTGCGGACCGTCGAGACTTCACCGGTACCTCCCATCCAACGCTAGGGGTACTCTTCTTCCCCCTTAGCCCCCCCGAGCCACAAAGGGGCCACACAAAATATCCAAAGGTATCATCTAGCTCCCAGCTCGCCTCGCAAGGCCGAGCTACCACTCCTCTCCGAGCTGGGTATCCCAACTCCTCACAAGTAATCAGTTAAGTCGATATTTCTGCAGCG
The DNA here is from genome assembly GCA_009831015.1 of Picea engelmannii. Classification (NCBI taxonomy): domain Eukaryota; kingdom Viridiplantae; phylum Streptophyta; class Pinopsida; order Pinales; family Pinaceae; genus Picea; species Picea engelmannii. The sequence continues at coordinate 53,918 of ML789124.1, read as the reverse complement.
TAATGTTACGCAAACAGAAGATGATCCTTCTTCCTTCTCCTCCCTTTCTTTTATAGAGTTTCGAACCTCCTTTCTTTCCTAAAATCTCATTTAATTAAAGTTTTAAAAATAAAGTATCTAAAATTTCCTGTTCGTACAAGTGTCCCTCATCCCCAACATTCCTCCATTAATTAATTTCTTTATTTAAGTAAATATATTTATTTCCCTCACCCACCTAGAGTTACTCCTAGAATCACTCCTAGGTGTCCCTAGATTCCATTACAGGTTTTAAAGGCTTTCCCTATTATGAAATTGCTAAATCAGTTTAAAATTAGAAATCTCTTAAATGTGGATTCCTTACTAAATTGACTTCCCTCTTTTTACCTTAAGTTCCCCTTTTTTCTTTTTATGTTACCTCCTTTCCCTAGTTTCCTATTTTTTTTATTTTCCCTCTTTCCCCTTTTTATTAGAGGTCAAAATGGCAATTGTGGAATTTAACCCCCTTTTCCCCTTTTTATCCTTAAATTAATATTTTAAAATTATCC